>JAKCPB010001618.1:0-80556 GCA_021442155.1 Cymbidium sinense | reverse complement strand
ATTAAAATAAATACAAATTAAAAATAAACTTAAAATAAACAAAAATAAACTAAAATAAATAGAAAATTAACTAAATAAACCTAAACCTACTGGTTTACTTAATTTTTTTTTTAAAAAAAACCTTCAACGCTAAACCCTAAACAATAAAACCCCTAAACCATAAAGCCAAAGCACTAAACCCTAAACCCTAAACCCTAAAACCCTAAAACTCTAAACCCTAAAACCCTAAATCGTAAACCCTAAATCCTAAACACTAAACCCTAAAAACTTAAAAATGTAAAAACCAAAACCTACATTAAATAAAACCTAAAAATATAATACATAAAAAAACTTAAACATAAAAAATAAACTAAAAACCTAAACTAAAAGATAAAATTAAAAAAAAACTAAAAGAAAAACTAAAATAAATAAGTAAAAAACCAAACTAAAATTGAAAATAAAATAAACATAAGAATAAAAAACCTTAATAAAATAAAAACTAAACCTAAAATAAAAAACAAATACACCAAAAATAAAATAAATTAAAAACTAAATAAATACCTAAACCTAAAAAAGAAAGCAAAAAATAAATAAAAAAACCTAAATCCTCAACTAAAGAAAAAAAATGTAAATCTAAAATAAAAATAAAATAAACCTAAACTTAAACTAAAATAAATAAAACCTAAACTTAAACCTAAAATAAAATAAATCAAAACCTAAACCTAAACTAAATAAAATAAAATTAACTAAAAATAAACCTAAACCGAAACTAAAACATAAAACCTAATAATAAACCTAAAATTAAAACTTAAAATGTAATCCTAAAAAAATAAAATAAAAACCAAAATCTAATCCTAAAAATAAAAAATAAACCTAAACCTAAAGAATAAAATAAATATAAAACTAAACTAAAAAATAAACATAAACGTAAACCTAAACCTAAAAAATAAACTAAAATAAAAATTTTAAACTAAAATTAATAAACATAAAAGAAGTAAACTAAACTAAATAAAAATACAAAATAAACCAAAATAAAAATATTAAATAAACTAAATAAACCTAAACCTACCGGTTTACTTAATTTAAAAAAACCTAAATGCTAAACACTAAACCCTAAACACTAAATCCAAAACCCTAAACCCTAAAACTAACCCTAAACCCTAAACCGTATACTACAACCCAAAACCCTAAAACCTAAAAAACCCTAAACCCTAAACCATAAGCTAACCTTAAACACTAAACTATAAACCCTAAACCCTAAACCCTAAACCCAAAACTCTAAACCGTACATCCTAAAACCTTAAACCTTAAACCCAAAGCTATCCATAAACTCTAAAAATCTTAAACCCTAATGCCTAAACCCTAAACCCTAAATCATAAACCCTAATCTAACCCTAACGCCTAAGCTAACCCTAAACCCTAACCCTAAAACCCTAAACCCTAAAGCCTAAATAATAAACCCTAAACACTAAACCCTAAACCCTAACCTCAAACACTAAACCCTAAAATACTCAACCATAAAATGCTAAACCTAAAACCCTAAATCATAAACCCTAAGCCCTAAACCATAAACCCTATAAACCTAGAAACTTAAACCTAAACTAAATAAAACCTAAAAATAAATAAAGAAACCTAAACCTAAATAAAAAATAAAATAAAATAAAATAAAAATTTAAACTAAAGCCTACACCTAAACTTTAAAATAAAAATAAACTAAAATAAAATAAATAAGAATCAAGACTAAACTAAAAAAATAAAATAAACTTCAAAATAAAAATGCTAAATAAAATAAAAAGTAAACATAAAGAAAAAATAATATAAACTTGAAATAAAATAAAACAAAAATTAAATAAAAACCTAAACTTAAAAATTAAACCTAAAAATAAAACTTAAAACTAAATAAAAAATAAAACCTAGACCCCAAATTAAAATAAATCATAAACCTTAAATAAAAATAAAATAATACTAAACCTAAACAAAATTAAACTAAACTAAAATAAATAAAACCTAAGCCTAAACCTAAAATAAACTAAACTAAACCTAAACCTAAACTAAACAAAATAAAATAAACTAAAAAGAAACCTAAAAATAAACTAAAAAATAAAACAAAAAATAAACCTAAAATAAAATCCAAAAACTTAAACTTAAAAAAATATAATAAAATCATAAACCTAAACTAAAAATTAAAAAATAAAACCTAAACCTAAAAATAAAATATAAAATAAAACTCTACTAAAAATTAACCTAAACTTAAACCTAAAAATAAACTAAAATAAAAAACATAAACTAAAAAAAAACTAAACTAAATAAAAATAAAAAAATAATGGGCAGAACCTTAAATCATAAAGCCTAAACCTAAACCCAAAGTAACTAACTAAATTAAAAAAATAAACCTAAACCCTAAAACCAAATAAACCTAAACCTAAACCTAAACCCTAAGAATGGGCATAACCTTGATGTAAACATCACCATCAACTACTCCAGATATATAGTGGTGAAGGTGAGGTGGCGTTATCATAAAGAGGTGGGCAACTGGAGGTGGTGGATAAATAGGTGGTTGAGCAATGATGGTTATGGAGGTGGGAGGAGCGATGAAAGTTACAGCCATAGTGGTGGTGGAGGGAAAGATCAGGGATATGATGGTGGATCTGCTACTGAAGGCTGGGGTGGTTCAGATGGGAACTGAGAAATCAAGAATGGTCGATCCGACCGCCTTATAGAACTATGTCTTTATAAGAGACAAGTTATCTAGGGTTTTGGTTTTATGCGTGATATTTTCTATGTCAACGCTTGTGTCTTAGAAAACTTGGTGTGTTACTTGATTGATGAAATCAAATAGAAGAAATGTTGAATCTAAATTTGTTCTCTATTTAAAAAAAACTAAAAACCCTAAACCCTAAACTAAAACATGAACCCTAAACCCTAAACCCACAACAGTAAACCTGAAACCCTAAACCCTAAACACTAAACCCTAAACCCTAAATGATAAACCCTAAACACTAAAACCCTAAACCCTAAACCTTAAACCTTAAAAACTAATTCCTAAACCCAAAAACTTATAACCCAAAACCCTTAACCCTAAACTCCAAACTCTAAACCCTAAACCCTAAACCCTATAAACCTAAAAACCTAAACATAAAATAAATAAAACCTATAAATAAAATAAACAAATAATCTTAAACCTAAATAAAATAATAAAATAAAATAAAATAAAAACATCAACTAAAACATAAACCTAAACCTAAACCTAAATATAAAATAAAATAAAATAAATAATAACCTTAACTAAATTAATAAATAAAATAAACTTAAGAATAAAAAACCTAAATAAATTAAAAACTAAACATAAATTAAAAATAAAATAAACCTAAAATAAAATAAAATAAAAACCTAAACCTAAAAAATAAACCTTAAAATAAAACGTAAACACTAAACTAAAAAAATGAACCTAAAGTAAAATAAATTAAATCAAATCAAATAAACCTAAACTTAAACTAAAAAAAAAACCTAAACCTAAACCTAAACTAACTAAAAAAAATCAACTAAAAAAAACCTAAACCTAAACTAAAAAATCAAACCTAAAATAAAAACCTAAAACCTAAACCTAAAAATATAAAATAAAAACCTAAACCTAAACCTTAAAAAAAATCTAAACCTAAAAAATAAATAAAAATAAAACCCAACTAAAAAATAAACCTAAACCTAAACCTAAAATTTAAAAATAAACTAAAATAAAAAACTTAATTTAAAATAAATAAACTTAAAATAAATAAACTAAACTAAATGAAAAATTAAAATTAAAATAATCTAGAAGGAATAAAAAATAAACTAAATAAACCTACACCTATTAGTTTACTTAATTTAAGAAAAAATCATAAACCCTAAACCCTTAAACCTAAACCTACAATGCTATACCCTAAACACTAAACCTTAAACCCTAAAACCATAAACCCTAACCCTAAACCCTAACCCTAAAAGCATAAACCCTAAAACCCTAAACCCTAAACCTTAAATCATAAACCCTAAACCCTAAACCCTAAACTCTAAGCCCTAAACCTTAAACCCTAAACTCTAAACCTAAACCTAAAGTAACTAAATAAATTAAAAATAAACCTATACCCTAAAACATAATAAACCTAAACCTAAACCTAATCCCTAAGAATGATATCTCCATGGAGGTCGTGATTGTTTTTGGTCATACTCTGAGCTTTGGTTTCCTAGTTTTGGTGGCTCTTTCCTTTGTTGGTCTCTATTATGCTAGTTTTAGGATGGTCTAGTGATTGGCAGGCTTTGGTTCTTTACCTTTAGTCTTTGTTAATTTTGGGTGGCTTTGATGGTTGCTATTTCTTGGCTGCTGTCTTGTTTGGTTGGTTGCTTTTCTTTGGTTTGGCTGTATGTTTTGCTGATTAGTTGCTTATTTAATCTTGATGATAGATACTGGAACTTGGCTAACTCTTTATTGTTGGTTGTTTAGTTTAATCATGGTAAGTTGGCTATGATGGTTGGGATGTTTCCTCAATTATCCTTTTGGCTAGTAGCACCATATGTGATTGTAACCCTTCTTCTAAAGTTTGGATGCTCACATATCTTGTTGCCCCTTGAGATGAATGTGACTGAGCCTGAGCCTTATCTAAGAATTTTATCATTTTGTTCCTTTTGTGTACTTAGCTTGTCCTTATTTCTAGATGCTTACCTCTATCTTATGTTCTTTGCAAGTTTATGGAAGGTTTTGGGGATGTAGGTGGTTTGTGCATCTCTAAAGATTTTGGGATATAGATGGCCTTGGCGCCTTCTTGGATTTTGATCTATTTCTTTCTTAGTTTTTTCTTTTTTTTTTTCTTTGGTTTTCTTGTAATAGTAGGATTTACCTTTAGGCTAATTATAGCTATCTAAGTTGTAGTTTAGAGATTTATCCCATTTAAAAAACTTTTATCCCTTTCTTTCTAGCAATAAATTTCTCCCACTTTTGGTTTTTAAAAAACCCTAAGAATGGACAGAACCTTGATGGTAGGTACATCACCATCAACAAGGCTTAGTCAAGATTTGGCAGTGGAGGTGAAGGCAGTGGCAGTAGTTATCACAATGGTGCTGGGGGATCTAGAGGTGCTAGTAGATATGGAGGTTGTGGTTAGAAGATGGTGGAGGCGGAGGAGCAATGGAGGTTACAACCATGGATAGCGAGGAGAGATCGAGATATGATGGTGGATCTCGCTACTCAAAAGTCTGCATGGGTTTTGATGGGAATTGGAGAAACTAAAATTGTCTATTCGACCGCTATTTATGGAACTATGTCTTTAGAGAGATGGTTCTAGTTATCTAGGTTTTAATTTTCTATGCATGCTCATTTTAATCTATGCAATCACTTGTATTTTAGAAAACTTGATGTGTTACTTGGTTGATGAATTCAAAAGAAGAAATAGTGATTAATTTGTTCTCTACTAAAAAATAAATACCAAAACCTAAACCATAAACTAAAACCAACCTAAACCTAAAACCTAAACTAAACCCTAAACCCTAAACCCTAAATCCCTAAATGCTAAACCTAAACCCTAAAACCTAAACCCTAAACCCTAAACCCTAAACCCTAAAAAAAAAACCTAAATCCTAAACCCTAAACCTAGAACCCGTGCATGCCTTTCGCTCGTGACTTTCTAGTGTTCAAGAAACCCTCATTTCTTTGGCTTTTTCCATGGATCCTTGATGATCTTCACTGGTAAGGTTCTCATTTTGTGGCCTTTGGCCGATTCCCCTCTTCTCCACTAGTTTGAATGGCTGTCTTGGAGTAGGATCTGGTGTCTAAAAAGGCTAAATTGATGCTTAAAGCTGCTCCTCCTAGGACTGATGATTTCTTGGGTAAATCTAAGGTTGCTTCATCTAAGTCCTTCAAAGATGCCTTATCTAGTAAAGATGCTTCAACCTCCCCTAAATTTTTGATTAATCTTGTTCATACAACATTTAAAGGAGCTCCGACAATAATGTGTTCTGATTTGGATATTGAGAAACTTGCTGAACCTTATGCTTTTACTCTGAATGCCAAAGTTTCTTTTCATGGCCTAATATGAATGACATCAATTTTCTTTCATGATTTAAAGCTTTCTAGTACATTTTCTATTGGTTTGTTGGATGGTCATCATGTCCTCATAAATTATCTAATGATCTTGACTATAATTTTCCTCGCTGATCTTATTATGTTAAAAACTATGAAATCTACATCCTTAAATGGACTCCTTTTTGACATTCAAGAAGAATCTCCTATAGTGCTGGTTTGGATTTCTTTGCCTAATCTTAGCATTTATTTTGTTAATTATTAATTACTTCATATGGTTGGGTCTATTTTGGTAGACCTTTACAAATTGATGAAGCAACTATGGCTAAATCTCACCCTTCATTTTCTAGTATCCTTATTGAAATTAATGTTATAAAGAAGTTTCCTAAAGAGATTTGGATAGGGTTCAAAAAGTATGGGTACTTTCAACCGATTGAATTTGAAAACCTTCCTGCTTTCTACAATCACTACAAAACCCATGTCCATGTCTTTTCAGATTGTTTCATTACTCATCCACAACTTAGAAAAAAATTTAATAAAAATCCTAAGCTGATTGATCAACCTGGAGATCTTTTAACTAATAAAAATAAAAGTTCTATTTCTTCCTAAAAAAAAGATAAAGATGTTCGATTGAATTTTTTTAACTCGAGAATGCTTTTGAAAATGTTTCTAAAATGATGATGATGCTTTGAATGGTAATCAGATTTTGGCTTCTATTGATCCTATGCTTTCTGGAAATATTCAAGATGATGTTATTTCGATTTTGGTTTTCTCTACTAAAGATTGTTGTGATATAGCTTCTAACAATTTTAAAGATTATGTCTTTCTTTCTGATTTTCAAGAACCTTTAAAAGAAAAGGATGATTTTAATTTTTTTAATATGGAAGTTGTTCATGGTTTGGATAAGATGGATGTTGTGCAACCTGCTTCTTGTTTGCTTAAGAAATCTGTTTCTGCTCCTTCTTTAACTGCTATTTTGGATGATATTTTGCCTATGGTTTCATCTCAATTAATGGATACTAATGTAAAAATAAAACTAAACTAATATAAAATAAATTAAACCTAAACTAAATAAATAACCTAAATATAATAAAACTAAACTTAAAATAACAATAAAATAAACTTAAGATAAAATAAAATAAAAACTAAACAAAAACCCCAAACGTAAAAAATAAAACTAACAATAAAACCTAAAAATAAATAAAAAATAACAACTAAACCCTAAAAATTAATAAACTTAAAATAAACCTAAGCCTAAACTAAAAAGAAAACCTAAAAAACCTAAAATAACAACCTAAAACCTAAACCTAAAAAAATAAAATAAAAACCTAAACCTAAACCTTAATAAAATAAATAAACCTAAAATAAAATAAAATTAATACTAAACTAAAAGATAAACCTAAACTTAAACCTAAACCTAAAAATAAACTAAAATAAACAAACCTAAATTAAAATAAATAAACCTAATATAAATAAAATACACTAAATAAAAAAGAAAAATAAACATAAATAAAAATAAAAAATAAAGTAAACCAAAATAAATAAAAAATAAACTAAATAAACCTAACCCTACTAGTTTACTTATTTTTTTTAAAAAAAACCCAAACCATAAACTAAAAAATAAAATGCAAAAATAAACCTAAAATCAAATCCTAAAACCTAAACCTAAAATAATAAAATAAAAACCTAAATCTAAACCTAAAAATAAAAAATAAAACAAAAATAAAAATATACTAAAAAATAAACCTAAACCTAAAAAATAAACTAAAATAAAAAACCTAAACTAAACTAAGTAAAAATAAAAATAAAAATAAATAAATAAAAAATGAAAATAAAAAAAAAATAAACTAAATAAACCTAAACATACCAGTGTACTTAAGTAAAAAAATAAAATAAATAAAATAAAATAAAAACTAACCTTAATCCTTAAAACTTAAAACTAACCCTAAACCCTAATCTTACAATAATAAACTCTAAATCCTAACCATATAACCCTAAACTCTAAACCCTAAACCCTAAAACCCTAAACCCTAAAACCCTAAACCCTAAACCATAAACCCTAAACCCTAAACTCTGTAAAAAAAACCTTAAACATTAAACCTTAAACCCTAAACCCTAAACCCTATAACCCTAAACCATAGTAACTAAACCCTAAAACTTAAACCTAAATAAAATAAAATAAAATAATAACCTAAACTAAAACCTAATCCAAAACTTAAAACTAAATTGAATCCTAAATAAAACAATAAAATAAAATAGAAAAGAAAAATTAAACTATAATAAAATAAATAAAAACCTTAACTAAACAAAAATAAAATAAAATAAACCTAAAATAAAAAAAAAAAAAAAATAAATCTAAAACAAACCTAAAAATAAAAATAAAATAAGCCTAAGATAAAATAAAATAAATACTAAATGATAAACCTAAACCTAAAAATAAACCTAAAACAAAACCTAAAAAAAGTAAATAAAAAAATAACACCTAAAACCCTAAACTAAAAAAAAAAAACATAATCTAAAAAAACAAAAAAAAATAAACTAACCCAAACTAAAATAAACTAAACTAAAATAAATAAAACCAAAAAACCTAAACCTAAAATAAACTAAACCTAAACTTAAACTAATAAAAAAATAAACTAAAATAAACCTAAGACTAAACTAAAAAAATAAACCAAAATTAATAACCTAAAATGTAAACCTAAGAAATAAAATATAAAACTAAACCTAATCCTAATAAAATTAAAACTTAAACCTAAAAATAAAATAAAAATAAAACTAAGAAAAATGAACCTAAACCTAAACCTAAAGCTAAAAATAAAAAATAAAAAAGAAACCTAAAATAAAATAAATAAACTTAATATAAATAAACAAACAAAATAAGAATAAAATAAACATAAATAAATAAAAGTCAAAATAAACAAAATAAATTAAAAATAAACCAAATAAAATAAAAATAATTTATTTTTTTTAAAACCCTAAACCCTAAACTAGAAAATAAAACCTAAAAATAAACCTAAAGTAAAAACCTAAAATGTGAACCAAAAAAAATAAAATAAAAACCAAAGCTTAAATCTAAAAATAATACATAAAACCTAAAACTAGAAAATAAAATAAAAAAGAAAAACTTAAACCTAAACCTAAACCTAAAAAATATACTAAAATAAAAATCTAAACTAAAATAAATAAACTAAATAAGAAAAATAAAAATAAACCTAACTAAAAATAAAAAAAATAAACTAAAAAAACCTTAACCTACAAGTTTACTTAATTTAAAAAATAAAAATAAAAAAATAAACCAAAAATTAATGCTAAACTAAAAACCCTAAACTTAAACTCTAAACCCTAAACACTAAAATAATAAAACCCAAAACCCTAAACTAAAATCATAAATAAACCATAAATCCTAATAAACTAAACCCTAAACATTAAACTCTATTAAAAAAACCTAAACCTAAAACCCTAAACAAAATAAACCCTAAACCTAAAACCTAATAAACTAAACACTAAACCCTAAACCCTAAACCCTAAACCCTAAACCTTAAACCCTAAATCCCTAAAGCCTAAACCATAAACCCTAAACCCTAAACCCTAAAAGCTAAGCCTAAATAATAAAATAAATTGAAAACCTAAATTAAAAACCAAAACCTAAACCTAAAAGAAATAAAATAGGAAATAAAAACTAAAATAAAATAAAATAAATCAAAATCTAAACTTAATAAATAAAATAAAATAAACCTAAAAATAAAAAACTTAAATAAAATAAAAACTAAACCTAAGATAAAAATAAAATAAACCTTAGATAAAATAAAATAAAAATTAAATGATAACCTAAACCTATAAGATAAACCTAAAAATAAATAAAAAATAACTCCTAAACCCTAAACTAAAAAAAAAACCTAAACCTAAAATAAAATAAAATAAAGAAAATAAAATAAACTCCTAAAATAAACTAAAATAAATAAAACCTAAACCTAAACCTAAAACATAAACAAATAAAATAAAATAAACTAAAATTAAACCAATCCTAAACTAAATAAAACTTACAAATAAACCAAAATAATAACCTAAAACCTAAACCTAAAAAAATTAAAAAATAAACCTAAACTTAAACCTAATAATAAAAAATAAAACCTAACCCTAAACCTAAACCTAAAAAAAATAAAATAGGAAATAAAGACTAAACTAAAATAAAATAAATCAAAACATAAAATTAATAAAAAAAATAAAATAAACCTAAAAATAAAAAACCTAAATAAAATAAAAACTAAACCTAAAATAAAAATAAAATAAACCCTAGATAAAAATAATTTAAAAGTATATAATAACCTAAAACTAAAAGATAAACCTAAAAATAAATAAAAAATAACTCCTAAACCCTAAACTAAAAAAAAAACCTAAACCTAAAACAAAAATAAAATAATGAAAATAAAATAAATGTAAACCTAAACTAAAATAAATAAAACCTAAACCTAAACCTAAACTAAATAAAATAAAATAAACTAAAATAAACCTAAGCCTAAACTAAGAAATAAAACCTACAAATAAACAAAATAACAACCTAAACCTAAACCTAAAAAAAAATAAAATAAACCTAAACTTAAACCTAATATTAAAAAAAAAAACCTAAACCTAAAAATAATAAATTAAAACTAAACAAAAAAATAAACATAAACCTAAACCTAAACTAACAAAATAAAAAAAATTAAACCTAAACTTAAATAAATAAACCTAATATAAATAAACTAAACTAAATAAAAATAAAAAATAAAATAAACTAAAATAATAAAAAATAAACTAAATAAACCTAAACTTATCGATTTACTAAGTTTTTTTTTTAAAAAAAACCCTAAAACCTAATCTATACACTTTAAACCCTAAAAGCCCTAAACCCAAAACCCTAAACCTAAAACCTAAACCTAAACCTAAATAAACTAAACCCTAAATTTAAACATAAACCTAAAATAAAATTAAAACCCTAAACCCTAAACCCTAAACCTTAAATAACTAAACCCTTAACCCTAAACCCTAAACCCTAAACCTTAAACCAACTAAAACCTAACCCTAAACCCTAAACTATAAACCTTAAACCTAAATCCTAAATAACCTAAACTAAAACCCTAAACTAAACCTAAACCCTAAATTCTAAAACCCTAAACCCTAAACCCTAAACCCTAAACTCTAAAACCTAAACTATTAAAACCCTAAAACCCACATTAAACTAACTCTAAACTAAACCTAAACCTAAACCTAAACCTTAAAAGCATAAATCCTAAAACATAAACCTTAAAACCATATCCTAAACCTAACCACAAACCCTAAACCCAACTCCAAACCCTAAACCCAGAAAATAAAGTAACTAAATAAATTAAAAAAGAAACCTAAACCCTAAAACCTAATAATCCTAAACCTAAATCTAAACCCTAAGAATGGGAAGAACTTTGATGGAAGGAACATCACCATCAACCAGCCTAGATCTACATGGAGGAAAAGGTAGGAAATGGTTATCATAGTGGTAGTGGGGAATATGGAGGTGCTAGTGGATATGGAGGTGTTGGTCGAGCAATGGTATATAAGAGAGGAGATGAAGGTTACATCCGGTGGTGGTGGAAGGAGAGATCAAGGATATGATGGTGGATCCCGCTACTCACGAGGTTAGGTGGTAAGAGAAACTAAGAACGATCAACTGATCTATCAGGTTTTATAGTAGAGATGATTCTAGTTATCTGGTTTTGATTTGTTTTATGCATGCTCATTTTTATCTATGCTATCATCTTTAGAAAACTTGACGTGTTACTTGGATGATGAAATCAAAAAGAAGAAATGTTGAATCAGAATTTGTTCTCCTTTAAAAATAAAAAAAAAAACCCAAAACCCAAAACCCTAAACTAAAACCTGAACCCACCTAAAACCTAAACCATAAACCCTAAACCCTAAATCCTAAAACCAAAACTAAAACCCTAAATCAAAACCTAAACTCTAAAACCCTAAACCCTAATCCCTAAAAAAAGCTAAACTAAACTAAAATAAAATAAAATAAACTAAAAATAAACCTAAACCTAAAAAATAAAATAAAATAAAAAATAAAAATAAAACTAAAATAAAATAAATAAAACCTAAACTAAACTAAAAAAAATAAAAACCTAAATAAAATAAAACTACACCTAAAACCAAAATATAATAAACCTAAAATAAAATAAAATAATAACTAAATAAAAACCTAAACCTAAAAATAAACCTAAAATTAATAAAAAATAAAACTTAAACCCTAAACTAAAAAAAAACATAAACCTAAAATAAAAAAATAAACCTAAACCTAAACTAAAATAAACTAAACTAAAATAAATAACCTAAACCTAAAATAAACTAAACCTAAACCTAAATCTAAACTAAATAAATAAAATAAACTAAAAATAAACCTAAAGTTAAACTAAAAAATAAAACTTTAAAATAAACCTAAAATAAAACCTAAACCTCAACTTAAAAAAAAGTAAAATAAAACTACCTAAACCTAAAATAAAAAATAAAACCTAAACCTATAAAAAAAAAAAAATAAAAAAATCTAAACTAAAAAATAAACCTAAACCTAAAAAAATAAACTAAATAAAACCTAAAATAAAATAAATAAACTTAAAATAAATAAACTAAACTAAATAAAATAAAATTGAACTAAAAAAAAATAACTAAAATAAATAAAAAAATAAACTAAATAATCTAAACCTATCATTTTACTAATTTAAAAAATAAAATAATAAATAAGTAAAACCCTAAACCCTAAACCCTAAACCCTAAATCCTAAATATTAAACCCTAAACCCTAAACCCTAAACCAAAACCCCATACCCTAAACACACAACCCACAACCCTAAACCCTAAACCCTTTGCCCAAAATGCTAAACCTAAAACCCCAAACCCTAAACCCTAAACCCTATACTAACCCTAAACTATAAACCCTAAAACCCTAAACCTTAAAGCAAACACTCACTAATCCTAAACCCTAAACCCTAAGCCTAATAACCCTAACCCTAAATCCTAAACCCTAAACCCTAAAACCCTAAACCTTAAATAAATCTAAACCCTAAACTTAATCCTAAAGAAAGAAAATAAATAAAAAAATAAACCCTAAAACCGAATAAACCTAAACCTAAACCTAAACCCTAATAATGGGAAGAACCTTGATAGGAACATCGCCAACTAGCTAGATTTGGCATGTAGTGATGGTGGAGGCTATCGAGTGGTGGGGATCTAGAGGTGCTAATATGGAGGTGGTGGTCGAGAAGTGGTGGTGGAGGTGGGGAGAAGCATAGAGGTTACGTGGTGGTCACGAGGGACGATCAAGAATATGATGGATCCGGTGCTCAAGAGGTGGTGGTGGTTCGATGGGAAATGGAAAACTAAAGAATATTCTATATGATATGCTGCTTATGGAACTGCTTTATAAGAAAGATAGTTCTAGTTATCTAGGGTTTTCATTTACTCTATGTGTGCTCATTTTTTATTTATGTCATGTGTGTCTTAGAAAACTTGCGCCACTTTGGTGAAATCAAAAGAATAAATGTTGAATATGAAGTTGCTCTCTATTAAAAAAAACCTTAAACCCTAAACCCTAAACCTAAAACCTAAACCCTAAACCCTAAAACCATAAACCCTAAACACTAAACCATAAACCCTAAACACAAAACCCTAAACCCTAAAACCCTAAACCATAAACCTATTGACCTCACTTTTGGAGTGAGCTCTCAACTTCCTTATCATAGATCTAGGACTCTCATGACACAAAGAGTTCCTCCCTTAAGACACTTGTAGTGATTAGGTGAACACTTAACCTAACCCTAGAGACTTAGAAGAGTTAGCCATAGGGGTAGTGCCTTAGAGATTTAGGAGAACTTTCCTACCTATCTCCCCAAACCAAATCCTTGCTTCATTCTTCCAAATCAAATCTTAAATTTAAATCTAAATTCCAAAATCAAATCCAACTATCAAATGATTCAAACCCATGATCAAATTCAAACTCCAAATTTCCTAAGCCCTTTAATTTTATCTTATGGACTTAGCCTTCACCAAATTCAAATCATAATTCAATTAATTTTCTAAATTATCAAATTCAATCTCAAATCAAATTCTAAATCATAAATCAATTCCAAACTCCAAATGGTTGAAACCCAAATCAAATCAAATTCTTGATTTTTTAGCCAAATTCTTGAACTTGGCTAAATAATACCCAAATCAATTCAAAACTTATGGATTTCCTCATGATTCAAACATTCCTACAATCATAGATCCAAATATAAATACAAACTATAATTATCAAACCAAATCCAAGATAACCCAAATCAAACCCAAATTTTGACTTGAAATTATCATATGAACCAAAATCCATATGGATCCAAATTACTTGCAATTGGATTTATATTTCATATCAAACCCATTTATCAATATAATTAAACTTGAATCAAGCCATGATCAAGCCAATTAACCCATTTAGCTCCACTTGATCCAAAATGACCTAAAAGACCTTTTCAAGCCAAGTTCTAATTCAACCCAAATTAGATTGAACTAAGCCCATCGAAATCTCACAACATGATCAACAATCATCCTAGGTTAATCAATTGTCTTAAATTGGGTCAAACTAAGTCAACCTAACCAAGTCAACATTTAGCCCAAATGAAACCAAATTAATAAAAATCCACCATAAGCCAAATTGATTGAAACCATTGATACAAACCCATTCCTAACCAATGATTGAACATGGATAAACCCTCACTTGAGCCAAACCAAGCCCAATATTATTTGACCCAAGTTGACCCAAATAATAAAAAGCCAAAATAGGGCAAATCACAATCCAACCCAAATTGATTGTAACCAATGGCTCAAGTTCATTCAAAATCACTTATTGAACTTGACCAAAACCATGATTGAGCCAATTTGACCAATTGGTCAACTTGACCTAACTTAACCCAAATTGACCTAAAGGGTCAAATTAGCCAAAATCCAAATTAATTCAAATTAAACCAAACCAAAGCCTACAATCATTTTCAATTAGCCAATTGAACTTGACCCAAACCTTGGTTTGACCTAATTTGACCAATTGGTCAACTTGACCCAACCTAACCCAATATGACCTAATAGGTTAAATCAAGCCAAATAAAATCAAATAAAATCCAAACCACTTGAAAATTAGGCTAACCCATTTTTGACGCATCCCAAATCTGTCCAAACCAAACCCATAGCCAAATGACCCTTTTGGTTTAGGTTTAGCATCCCATGAGATAAGAAACATGCTCATTTGGTCATTTTCTCTAGCCACTTGGCACCCATCATAGGTCCACTTAGGCACCTAGGACCATGGTTGACCTGACCCAAAGGTGGTTGTACCATGATCCATGGTGAAAATCACCTCCTCATCCCCAATGGAGCTTTCCAAATAGCCATAGACTCCCACTACTCCTTGATAGCCACCACACCTCACCCAACCAAACCCACATCATGCACCCATGGACCTCCACCACCCTCATTTTGGCCAATTGATCAAGAAAATCCAAAGAAGCTATGGTCATTTGATCAAGGAATGAGGGGTATTCCCCTCATTCTCACTCAACTTAGACACTCACACTTGATTCAACTTTAGAACCAAGGAGAGAGTTCTGAGAAATTTCCAAGCCTTCCCACACTCCCAAAATCCCATTCTCAATTTTAGCAAAACCAAAATAAGGGAGGCCACCTCATTCTCCTTAAACCTCCACCAAAGTGCAATTAACTTTGCACACACCATCCATGGAGCCAAACGAGTGAGAACAAATTATTTCCTAAGCTTCTCGATAGTCAAGGGTAGAGTTCGATCAAGAGCACCTACGATGTTTCCAGCAAACTACACCAAATCAAAGCTGAGAATTTCTACCAAATAAAGCTTTCAATCATTGAACCTGCTACCAATGATGCCATTGAAACATCCTTGAATGAAAATAGTTGGTCTGAAAGAAACATGTCATGCATTTCATTAGATCTTCTTATTGTACCCAGAGATCATTTTCATTCCATGAAGCTGAGCTTGGATCAAGTGACGACGAAGTAATTATTCGATGCTTGGGAGGAGATATCATGGAATGTCCATCCATGATTGGGATGAATGGTCTGATCTAATCATGAACCTATGATTAATCCTTTAAAGGAGTTTAATCATGGTCATCATCTTAAATCTCCATGAGTTACATGCGCCATCCGATTCATCACTTGGATGTGACAACTTAATATAAATCCATGCACATGGAAAGTGCATATCACGCCATGTCAATCACCATGTTGCTGATGGGATTAAAATATGGCTAATTAACTAATCCTTTCCTAAATTCATAACTCCTCTAGAAAATCTAAAAAACTTATGCTCATTTTAAAGATAATTTAGAGTCAAATCTAGGAAAAATATTATTAATTGATTTTGAGTGAATTTAGAATTGAAATGTAATAGTTCCCAATTAATCATCCAATTATCTCAAACTTTCATTCATGTTATGATGACCTCACCCCTATTTTCTCGATTTTATTAGCTTAATGGAAATGGGTTAGCTTAATAAGTTTCTAATATACATGATACTAAGTAAATGAAATTAATCAATCAATAGCTTATTAACCTCATTAATGTGATGAGTCAGAGAAATGGATTGGGACTTCTTCCAATATTTTCTATAAGTCTTCTCTAATCCTCTTAAATTATTAATTAAACACCCTAATTATTAATTAACAAGATTAATAAAAATCCAAATGATAAACTTTAATCAATAGATTTTAGGATTTAAAGATGAGACTTAGTTCTATCTCTTTCTCTCTAAGCCCATCTCATTTTGATTAGTTAAGGTTGATTAAGGTTTAATTAGTTATTTAATGAATTTAATTAATTTAATTGAATCTATTTATAAAATTTAATCTTGGGTAGCTCTTTGGGTGTTCAATAATCCAAAGGGGGAGGTAATGGAATTATGGTTAGCTCACATGTATGAGAAAAATATAAAAGTAGTTAAGTGAGATCCCTTAAGATTAATTAACTATTAATCATGAGCCAATTACATTAGCTTTCATTGAGCATTGCAAAATTTACTAATGTTTTCTTTAGTTCAAAATCTAGAGAAATGGATTGGAGTCCCTCTTCCAATGTTTTCTTTAAGTCTTCTCTAATCCCTCTTAAATCATTAATTAATTAACACCCCTTAATTAATTAATTAACAAGATTAATCAAAAATCCAAATGATACCTGAACTTTAATCAACAAATTATAAGGATTTAAGGATTGAGACTTAGGCTCCCTTCTTTGTCTCTTTCTAAGCCCATCTCATTTTGATTAGTTAAGGTTGATTAAGGTTTAATTAGTTAATTAATGAATTTAATTAATTTAATTGAATCTATTTCTAAAATTTAATCTTGGGTAGCTCTTTGGGTGTTCAATAATCCAAAGGGGGAGGTAATGAAATTATGGTTAGCTCACATGTATGAGAAAACTATAAAAGTAGTTAAGTGAGATCCCTTAAGCTTAATTAACTATTAATCATGAGCCAATTGCATTAGCCCTTTCATTTATTAGAGCATTTAAAAATTTACTTTCCATGTGGTTGCATATCATATTAGCTCATTATTAATTAGTTAATTAACTGTGATGTAGTAAGGGTTAATTAATTGGCTTAATTCATACCCCAACCTAATTAAACCATAAAATCAACTTAAATACTTCTTCATTAAATCAAATTAACTCACACATGAGGAATGGGATTAGGATCAACAAATCTTTCATTTCCTAAATGAAATCAAACTCAAAATTAAGAAATCTCATTAAAGGACTTTAGTTTATTTTAAGTGGCTTTATTTAGTATGATTGTCCTTAGGAATTAATTAGAATGAATGAGATAATGTGCTTATGTTCCTTTATTTCTTTCCAATCATGTTAAATGTTACTTCCCATGTGTAATCATGCATTCATTTTTTTTTTTTAAAATTAACTAAATGAAATGGTTTCTTTTATGTCAAATTGCATGTGTTGATTTAAATTAAAAATAGGTGTGGCTATTATCACTATTAAATCAAAAGTTATTTTCAAAAGCTCATAAATCAATTATAATAAATGAAGTGATGTTAATTACAAATATCTATAGTTTACATGTGTTGATAATATAAGATATGAAATATGAAGCTCTATCTTTATCTTACATGGATTCACATAGAATTACAAATGTATAGTTCATTTGAAATCACAACATTTGTCTAAATCAATTCCTATGCATTTCCATGCTAAGACTTAGGAAGAATTTCATACCATATATGTAAATCATATAATCAAATCAAATATGACTTCATGACTTCTTCTTCTTGTGGTTCCTTTCATACATTCAGATATCGAGAAAAGTGGTATATTACCGACACCCTGTGTGAGGTTTTAAGTAGCCCTAAGGTCTTATACCTTATGCCCATGGCAGAATAACAATGGTGCACCCACTTAAAACTCTTATACATGTGTATGTGTGATGGTCAATGAATAAAAATCATAAGTCATATAAATCAAATACAATTTTTCCATGGGTTTTTCCAATCCTTGTAGTTACTTATACATCTATATGTATCTAAGAAAAGTGGTATATTAGTCTAGATACACTGGGGCTGCGAGGATTTAAGTAGCCCTAAGTAGGTCTAGTACCTTACGCACTAGTGCAGAATAATGGTGATGTACTCACTTAAAACTTTTATACATGTGAATGTGTATCTAGCTAATGGATGAAAAATCCCTCCTATTAAAAAGGCATGCATTCATAATTCAATCAAATGAAATAATTAAATTTCAAACACACTTCTTTGCATTCATCATTCAAGTATGCTAAAATATAAATTGTATAGGTATTTAGATTTAATCATATGCATGATATGCATGATGGAAAGAAATGAATAAACATGTATTATGTGATAGTAATTCATTCTAATTAATCTTAAGATGCCTTTCTTATTGAATAAGGTTATTTAGAGTGAACCTAAACTTAGGACTAATTAAAACATATAATATGCTATTCACTAAATAAAATTGATTAATTAAATTGCTTTAAAAGTGACTTAAGGTAGGGATGAAATAGAGGTTCTCTCTTTCTTCTCTTTATAACACTTAGTTGTTAAGTGTAGACCATATGAAATAAAAAAGAAAACACTAAGTAAAATCTTTAAATCAATCAAATCACTTAAAGAAAAATTAACCCTTTTATAAATTAAATCCTCACACTTAGCAAATTACAACTCTAAAGCCTAGTTAGGACATACCACACAAGCTTTAATTCACGCACATTAGACTAAGTCACCATTTATAGATTTATGTTAGGGAGCTATATGATTTGATGTATGCTTATTTTGTGAAGTATTATTATAGATTGGATGTTTGGGTGTATGTGATAGTCTGGATGTTAGGCCAATATTAGCCTAATCATGCTTTCTCTGGGGTTGTGCTTAAGCTAAATAAAAATATAAATATTTTTTGCTATGTATGTTTCTTAGCCCCTAAGCCTAAACCTAGTTAGGATAGGTGGGCTTCATTACCCATGTGTGGGGTGCTAAGTCCAAATTATTCATATACTTTCTTGGGTTGTATGGTGAGTTTAGCTAACATTTATTTTGCAGGTGTAGCTAGATTTACTTTCCTTCTTTTAATATAATTTTGCATTAGGATTAGGATGAGTATTATGGGGGACTAGGATGAGCATTGGTTATAAGGCCAAGTCTTATGTACCATATGATGCCTTTAGAGCAAGCATATCCAAATCAATCCAAAAATAAGGAAGAAATAGAGCAAATCAAATGAAGAAATGGAAGATGAAGAAATGAAGAAGGAAGAATGAAGAATGAAAACCCCCATAACAGTCATCATTTGTAATTGTAATTATTCTTATGTAATCTTGGTTGTATAAGAGTAGAACTCGACTACCCACATTTCTTTTTGGGATGTATGGCAGAACTCGACCACATTGGCCTTTTATTCTTTTGCGATGGCTTTATTAAAATTATTTGATGTTTTTTTTAGCATGTGCATTAGAAAAAGCATTCCTTTTCATAATTTGTTTATGATTGGTGATTGTTGTATGGCCTGGATGCGATTAGGCTCTTAGAAAAAAAAAATTTTCTATCCCATTAACTACTCATAACTAAATGTTTAAAATAACTCATAATCTTATATAAAAACCTAGGCATTAAATCAAAATAATAAAATATTTAGCAACCCTTAGTGGATGTTATATGTTTAATATCATGCATAATCATCTTATTTCACTCTTGTTAAGAGAGGGCTTCCATCTTTTCCGATAGAATGGGCTTAACCTTTGAGAGTGATGGAAGAACACCTCTTTCCCTTTTGATTTGGCCCATAATCAACTTCTCATGCATTTAGGCATACAAAATCCTATAGCCTGTGTCAAAATAAAGAGTCCTAAATTAAATAAAATTTGATAAGAATTTGCATTAGATTTAAGTCATTATTCATACCCCCATGCTCTAGTCTCTTAGGAGTGGGTTTAGGACTTAGTATCTTTTCTAAATAATAACCCTAGCCATCTCAAAAAACATATGACTTGCCTACATGGATTTAAAGCATAGAGGAGTTAGTTGGTCGCCACTGTGATAATAAGTCCAGTCGTGGTTTAATCTCTCTTATCTAAGTAAACCATATACCCACTTTTGCCTTAGATTTAGGTCATGATTTGGCCCTCGCCAAAGTTCTCTAGATTTAGGATCTGAGGTTGCTATTTCTCTTTACGGGCTACAAGCATAAATCCTCACCTCGATATTTCCACAATCTTATATTGTGGAATTATAAGTCCTAGATTTCTAATAAAATTTCAAATCAAATAAATAAATCTCCTCAATTTCAAATATATAAAGCCAACCATAGGATAGATTGGACTGCTCACTAGGTTTCCTAGTATCATGAGTACTCCCTACTCATCTCCTTTGGTTTGATAATAACTCTTCCCTTTGATCCATCCCACTTGATCTTCTAAAATACAACCAATTTATTGATAGTACTATCAATTCTTTGGAGACAATAATCACCTACTTTAATAGAGTATTCTTAAGGATTCATTTTCTTAAGATGTAATTAACTATGGGGCTTGCCTCATAGGGAACTTAAGAACCGTTTAAATAAACCATTCTTTACTTTTCCAAGTAAAGTATGGAAAAATCTCTATTTGAAGACCCATCATGCCTTAGAGTCCTTATTAAGTGATTAGCCATCGTAGGTAGTGATTTCTATCTTTCGAGATAGTGCACTATTCCTTGATGTCATACAATCACCTCAATATATCCTCGATCGATGTCTCTAATATATAACACACAAATGAAACTAAAATAAACATAAAACCCTAAAACTAAACCTAAACCCTAAACCCTAAACTTAAACTAAATCATAAACTCAAACCTAAAACTAAACTATAAACCCTAAACCCCAAACCTAAACTAAACCCTAAACCCTAAACTATAAAACCTAAACTTAATTTAAAAACTCTAAACTTAAACCTTAAACCCTAAACTAAACCCTAAACTCTAAACTTAAACTATAAAATAAATCCTAAACCTAAACCTAAATACCTAAACTTAAATCCCTAAACTAAACCCTAAACCCTAAACTTAAACTAAACTCTAAACCTAAATCAAACCTAAATCTAAAACTTAACCTAAACTATAAACTTAAACTTAAAACTTAAACCTAACTTAACTTAAAACTTAAACTAAACTTAAATAAACCCTAAATCAAACTCTAAACCTAAACTTAAACCTAAATAAGCAAACTTAAACTAAACCTAAACTAAACTCTAAATCTAAACTCCTAAACCTAAACTCTAAACTTAAACCTAATCTAAACTAAACCTAAACTTAAACCTAAACTAAACCTAAATCTAACCTAAACCTAAACTTGTTTAAACCTAACTTAAACTTAAACCTAAACTAAATCCTAAACCTTAAACCTAAACCTAAACTCCTAAACCTATAAATCTAACTAAACTCTAATTTAAATCCTAAACCTAAATTTAAACTCTAAATTTAAACTTAAACCTAAAAACTCCTATCTTAAACCCTCCTAAACTTAAATATAATTTAAACTTAAATTTAAACTTAAACTAATTTAAACTTAAACCTAAACTCTAAACTAAACCTAAACCTAAACCTAAACCTAATCCTAAACTTAAACTCTAAACCTAAACCTAAACCTAAACTAAATAAACCTAAACCTAAACTATAAACCTAAACTAAACCTAAACTTAAACCCCTAAACTCTAAATTTTAAACTAAACCTAAACTAACCCTAAACTAAACTAAACTAAACTTAAACCCTAAACTAAAACCTAAAACATCGCCCTCATCTGCTCTAGTGATTTTTTCCCCTCTCATTTTAGTTTTCTAGCTGCTTTGCCGCTATTTTTGTGATTCTCATTGGATTATTTCTTGAATCAATGGTCGCTATCCTATTTTGTGTTTTCATTGGACTAATACTGTAGCTTGGCTTCTTCCCTATTGATTCATTGAACTGAAGGATCTATGGATCTGCTATGGCATCAACTATCTTGGTTTCAACTTTGAAATCATTCAAAGACATTCTTTGATTTCTCTCCCAATATGAAATTCATTTCATTAACCATCAATTCCTTTTATTGTGGGTGCTTTATTTTGTCAACCATTGTAAATTGACCGACAACGTCTATAAAATCTTATCCTTCAAGGCTAATCCTTGTGAATTGGACATTACCAAGAAACACCCCAAAGAAATATAGTTAGTATATGAAAATTATAGTTATATGCAAAGAATTGAATTTGAAAATTTTCCTGTCATTTGTTCTCATTGTAAAATCCATGGGTATGATAATTTTGAATGCTTCATTCTTCATCCTCACCTAAAAAATCCCTGTTAAGGAAACTTCTATTCCTAACCCTAGGCTGATCACTATTAAATATCAAAAAGCTACATTAGAAAAAAAAAGGAATATTTGAATGTTCTAAATAAGGATATTTTACCTCTTACTTCTTATGTGCAATTAAAGGCTTCTAATGTGAGCAATAATAGTTTTTCTAAACTTTTGATGATGATTCTATTTCCTCCGATTCAATCGATCCTTGTGACTTTGATTGATAAAAATGAAGCTTTGATTGAGAATATAAATGAAGATATTAATGTTATGCATCATTCAAATTCAATGGATAATATGGCTTTAATACCTCATGATAATCAAGTTGAAAAAATTGATTCTATTTTCCAAATTTAGGATGATTTAAATTCTCAAAAAGATTTGGCTTTGTCTAATAATTTGGGTCATGAAAAGGAAGGGCTTGGTGTTCACACTTGCCTTTTAATAAATCTGTTTATGCTCTCTCTCTTGCTATTCCTGATGCTCATTTGGCTTTAATAAATTCTAATGTTTTGGAAGAAAGAGAACTCATTTCAAATTAGAAGATTTCTTTTAAATCTATGACTAATGTTGCTAAACTCTTCTCAGATGATGATTATATGGGAAAAGAAAATGGTTTCCAAACTTATCATTCTAAAAAGAGAAAAAGATGTTAAAAATTCTCTCCCAAATTGCCAAGAAACACTAGATCGCTATGGCCTCTCCCTCTCTTAATTAACCTTTTCTTAACCCCTTTTATTTCTTCTTATGTTTAATTTTATTGTTTGGAATGTTAGAGGATTGGTATCCTCTCTATTCATATTAGAAATCTTTGTCGATACATAATATTTCTTTACTTTTTTTCTAGAGCCTCTTATTCATGCTAACAAAATTAACCATGTTAGAATGATCGTTTCAAATTTTTCTCTAATGTCATAATAAGATTTAGTGTTTTGGAATAACTTTGTAGAGGTTTCTATTCTTGATGATTTTCAAAAGTTGTCAATGCTCAAATCTCTTATGGTGATTATTGTGTTTTGGCTTAGATCTAGTAGAAATCTTCTTTGGGATAATTTGAGAATTTTGCTACCTCTATCAATAAACCTTGGTTTGTTGGTGGTGATTTCAACACTATTTTATTCACTTCTGAATGAAGTGGTGGTTGCTCTCCTAATATTCATTCCATGGAAGAATTTTCTAATATGATCCTTGATTATAATTTGATTGATATTGGTTTTAAAGGTTCTAATTATACTTGGTAAAACTCTAGACATTAACAAAGGTTGGATCAGATTCTTTTAATACTCATTAGATTACTCAATGGCATATTACTTCATTTAAGAGAACCTTGTCTAATCATGCTCTCTTTTGGTTTCTAAAAGATAATTATAATAGATTAAAAAATTTCTCTCCTTTAGATTTCGAACATGTGGATTCTCATATTAATTTTTTTTAATGTAAATTTATCCTTTACATCTTGATAATTTGATTGGATTTAAATAGTGGAAAAGCATTATAATAACCTTTTAATATCAAAGATATGGAAAAATTGATCTTGAGGTCTCTATTATGTCTGATCCTTCTAAGATTAAGGACTTGACTGAAAGATAAAATTAAACTATTTATTTTTCATGCTATGGATGATAGAATAGTTAAGTAGTATTTTGCTTTTAAATAATATAATAATTAAAGATAGAATGGAGATGGAGAATAATGATATTAAGGTTTCATTATTAATTACTTTAGAAATATGCTTAATAAGAGTTGCTCTTATGAAGATATTTCTAAATCACACTTGATTCCTTCTATTATTAGCAATGATGATAATGATTTGCTTACTATTGTACCTAATGAAGATGAAATTTTTAAAGTTCTTAATAGCATGAACATAGATTATCTGAGGGTTTCACTACTCAATTTTTTTTCAAAATTGTTGGTTTATTATTAAAATGATTTGATTGTGGTTGATTATTTTTTAATGGTAATCCTTTTCATAGATATTTTCTAGCACTTATATTGTTCTCATACCCAAGAAAGATAATCCAAACTATTGGAGTGATCTTAGACCTATTAGTCTTTGCACCTTCTTCAATAAGTTGATTTCCAAAATTCTTTCCATCAGGCTTAGTCTTTTACTTCATAAGATTATCTCTCTCAACCAAACTAGTTTTGTTAGAGGTAGATCTATTTCTAACAACATTTTACTTGCCGAGGAATTAATTCATGACTTAGATGCTAAGACTAGAGGTTGAAATGTTCTTTCCAAATTAGATATTACCAAAGCTTTTGATAATATCTCTTGGGATTTCCTTTTCCATATTATGAATTTAGGGTTTTTTGATAAATTTACTTTTCTTATTAAAACTTGTATTAATAATGCCTGTTTTTCTATTTTGCTTAATGGGAAAGCTTTGGGCTTCTTAACTCTTCCCATGGCTTAAAAGGGATCCTTTATCTCCACTTTATTTATTATTGTTGTTGAGTACTTATCTAGAGCATCAATGAGTTATTTTAAACAATAATATGTACTACAAGACTCTTGGTGGTCTTCCTATTTCCCACTTAAGCTTTATAGATGTTTTCATTACTTTTTGCAATGCTTCTATTCAACATATTAAGAACCTCAAGATTTTTTTTAAATAAATTTGGTAGAAAGTGGTCTTTCTATCAATGATAACAAAAGCTATTTTATTATTTCTTCAAGTATCTTTAATAATAAAATTGATCAAATCCACCATATCACTAATTTTAAACATCAACACTTACCTCTTAAGTTAGGTCCTCTATTTGAAGGTCCAAAATGACCCCATATTTTTTATGAGTTAATTCAAAAACATTTTAAATAAATTTTTTGTTTGGGAACTTCATTTACTTTGCTTTGGTGGCAGGCTCACTATTCTTAAAAGCACTCTCAATTTTATGCCTCTTTATTTGATTCAAACTATTATTTCCACTAATTCTATTCTTATCAGAATTGATCACATACTTAATAATTTTTTTTGGGATCCAATAATTCTATTAAAATAATGCATTGGACATCCGCATAAATGTTGGTCCTTTGGGTGAAGGTGGTCTTGGTTGCAAACTTATTCGTGAAGCTATGATTGCCTTCTCTCATATGCTTTGGTGGAATTTTAAAAAGAATGATAGCCTTTGGGCTAATTTTATGATGGAAAAATATTGTTAAGGTAAACACCCTCCTATTTATGCTTATAAAGTTGGTGACTCTCTAGTTTGGAAAAGGCTTTGCTCCATTAAATTGGTTGTTGAATCATTAATATCTTGGGGTATTCATTTGGGCTCTTCTTTCTTTGGCAAGACAATTGATTACAATGGCTCTTTGACTCTTTGATCTACACACACGCTCGCGCTATCAAAATTAACTCTTTTGGCTTAATAACAATTGGAATGAAAATAAACTTGAGAACTACATTCCTATTTCTATTTTGACAAGTTTTAAACATCACCATCTTTCTAATAAACCTAATCAAATTCTTTTCAAGCTCTCTTACAATGGTGATTTTGTTCTTAAAGAGGTTTGGAAATTTATTAGAAATAAACAAAACACCTCTAATGTTTTCATTAAACTTTGGAACAATATCATTTCCATTTATTTTGTTTTAGCTTGGAGGATTTTGAATGACTTCATTCTTTAGATTCTTTGCTCGCTTAAAGGGTTTTATTTACCTTCTAAGTGCTATTGTTGCTATCATTGAAAATGTTAATCATGTTTTTTCAATGGTGCTATTACTTCCAAACTTTGATATGGCATGATGATTTATTTAACATAACTATTTTCATGGCTCTCTTTCATATATCAACTTCTTGAAGTTTGTTTCCATAAAACGAAAGGTCATATGAAAGTTTTAATTTCTATTACCCTTATTTGGTTCATTTGGATGGATAGAAATGATGTTAAATATTGAGGCATTCCTATGAACCATAAAAGGATCCTTGCTATAACTAAAGAAAAAATTCATGCTTTGTTTAATGCAAATTTAATTAGCAATCTTCAATTTAGAGGTGATAAATTTGTGGCTAAGAAATTGGGTATCACTTTGCATGATGACCCTTCTTACAAGAGTATTAGGATTATACATTGGATTAAGCCTAAAAAAATTTCATTAAGATCAATACAAATGGTTTCATTTCCCCTAATAAATATGGTTATGGTGGAATTCTTAGGGATTCTAAAGGCACTATCATTTGTGCTTTTGCCTACCCCTCAAAGCTTGTTCTATTATTTATGTTGAGCTCATGGCTGTTAATAAAGCTAATGATATTTGTTTAACCAAAGACATCTTTAATAAGATTGAAGTTGATGCTCTTCTTTACTTGATATGCTCAATACTAATAAAATGGGGAATGCTGACTTATTTTATCTTCTTAATCACACTAATAGGGTTCTTCGTCAAGTTTGCTACAAAATTTCTCATATTCTTTATGAAGGTAATGCTTTTTGATTTCCTGCTAATTTGGGAATTGAATTAAATGAGCTTTATTTGATAACCATAGCTTACTTAAGCATCAACATGGTCTAGTCAATCTGGATAACACTAGATGCCTTACCTCAGATTTTAACTTTCGATTATTTTGTTGATCATATTGTTATGGTGGTTTTATTATTTTTGGTTGGTTTTTTGTGCTTCCCTTAGCAAGAATTGGTTTTTATTTTTCTTGTCTTAATCTCAATTTTATATGAAAGTGTTGTTGGTTTTAGTTTATTTCAAAACTTAAACCCCTTCCTCTTACCCCATTGTATACACCTTATTTGTGGTGCTATTTTTAACTAGTTTTCCTATCCTCTAGTGGTGGTTTTCTTTCTATGCTTATTATGCTTCTTTGTCACATAGCTAGTGATGTTTTGGGGTCTCTGTGAGTTATGTTTCTGATTTTGGCCTACCCCTTATACTAATTGATGTTGGGTTTCTGTGTTTTGGATGGCTATTACCTTATTTGAATTGATTTTGGCTATGGTTGGTTCTCTGGATGTAATTTGCTTCTTCCATCTACATTATTTTGGGTGGTCATTTTTCATGGCTACTATTTCTCTCTGGTTTGGCTTAGTTTTGGGCTTTTTGGTGGTTGTTGTTCTCCTTGGTTTCTCTTGGGGCTTCTGTGGTTGGTTTTCCCTCCTGCCTTGTGGATTAGAGAGGTAGCTTTTCTAGTTGTTTTTCTATTTTCTCTTTGTGGTGATTATCTGCTTTTAGGGTTTGGAAGAGGGCTTTGTTTACCTCTGCCTTGTTCCTTTCCTTGATTTGTCGCTTGGTGGGTGGTTTCTCTTTGGCATTTTATACTCATTTTTGTCACTAAGTGACTACCAATTTTGTTTCTTGGTTTTTTTGAGATCTCCGTGTGGGTTGTGGCTATGCTCTTGTTGTTCTTTCCATCTATTTTGTGTTTTGGGTTAACATCTTGTTTTTAGCTATCCCTCAATTGTAACTTCTTGTTTATTGTTGGTGTTTAAATGCTTTGTGGTTTTTTTCTTCTAGACTGGGTTTCGTTTACTAAAGGAGATGATTATGCTATTTTTTTGTTTATCTATTGGTTTATTACTACTCCTCCTACTAGATTGGTTTTTTTGGTGGTGGCTCCTTTTCTTGGTGTCTTAGCATTGGATGTTGTCTTCCTTGGATGCTTGTACCTTGGCTTGTCTTGGGATTTAGATTGGCTATTAGTATTGAATCTTTGGTTTATTTTGCTCCTTGTTTCCTCGATATTTGCATCTTTGTCTATGGTGCCGGATTTGCTATTTTTCCCGCCTTTGTGGTGGTTTTGATGGTAATTTTGGATGCCCTTGGTCTCCTATAGCTTTCTCTTTATGCTTATCTTCTAATTTTTGCTATTTGGGTGGAATTTTTCCTTAGATTTGGATTACTATTGCTGAGATATGGGTTGTTGTTATGCCTTTGGGGCTATTTTTTTTTGTTACCCCAATTCATCACCTTTTGTGTTTATCTTCCTTTGGTGGTGGCTTTGGTGGAATTACTCCTTGGTTTTTATTTGGCCATTGATCCTACTATAACTTCTAGGGTGTTAGCTTTATGGATTATTATTGGTGGTTTTCACTGGTGCTTTCTATTTGTTTGGTGCGGACTTGGGTCACTATATTATTTTCCTGATGGTTTTGTTTATATCTGTATGTTGGCTAAGATGGCATTGATGTTTCTTCATATATTTTCTCTGATTGGTAGCATTACATATGACTATAACACTTCTCATGAAGTTTGATCCATATGTATTGTTGCCACTGAGATGATCTTAAGAGCCCAAGCCTTCTCTTCTCTCTAAATTGTTTACTTTATCCTTTTCCTTGAGCTATGATTATTGCCTTTGTAGTGTTTTGCAAAATTTTGTTAACTTCTGATGGAATGAGCTATACTACCAACTCAACTATTATGTTGTGGATCTTGCTTATCTTTCTCAAAGGGATCAAACCGCTCGACTAGTCCTTTACTACTTTCATGAGTTGTAATAGTCTTATTTGTGTCTTTTCTCATATGTTTTTAGCTATTCTATTTGTTTTATTTTTCTTTTATCTTTCTTTTCAGATGATCGGGTTTGGCTCTAATTTAACTGAGTAGTATAACTTTGAGCTTTACACCTACTAAACATTGTATCTTTTCCTTATGGTAATAAAATTCAAACTTTTCCCAACAAAAATAACCAAACCCTAAACCCTAAACCCTAAAAAAGCTAAAAGCCTAAACCTTAAAACCTACAATCCGAAACCCTAAACCACAAACCCTAAATCCTAAACTCTAAATGCTAAACCCTAAACACTAAATTGTAAACCCTAAAAACCTAAAAACCTAAACCTAAACTTAATAAAATCTAAAAATAAAATAAATAAATAAACCTAAACCTAAACAAAATAAAAATAATAGAATATAAACCTAAACCTAAGTCTAATCCAAAAAAATCAAATAAAAAATAATAATAATAACTAAACTAAAATAAAATAAATAACAACCTAAACTAAATTTAAAAACAAAATAAAGTTAAAAATAAAAAATCTTAATAAAATAAAAACTAAACCTAAAATAAAAATAAAATAAACCTAATATAAAATAAAATAAAACTAAATAAAACCTAAACCTAAAAAATAAACTAAAAGTAAAATCTAAAATAAATAAAAATAAAGCCTAAACCCTAAACTAAAAGAAAAAAATAAACTTAAAATAAAAATAAAATTAATAAAATAAAATAAACCTAAACTATAATAAACTAAACTAAAATAAATAAAACCTAAACCTAAACCAAAAATAAACTAAACCTAAACCTAGACCTAAACTAAATAAAATAAAATAAACTAAAGATAAACTTGAACATAAACTAAAAAATAAAACCTAACATAAAAACCTAAAACCTAAACCTAAAAAAATAAAATAAAAACCTAAAACTAAACCTAAAAATAAAAAATCAAACTAAACCTAAAAAAAATAAAAGATAATAAAACTAAACTAAAAAATAAACCAAAAAATCAAAAAAATAAACTAAAAATAAACCTAAACTAAAATAAATAAACCTAAAAAATAAATAACCTAAACTAAATAAATTAAAAATAAACCAAAAAATAAAATAATAAATAAAATAATTAAAAATAAACTAAAATAAATAATAATAAACTAAATAACCTAAAATTAAATTTATAAAAATCCTAAACCTAAACTCTAAACCTAAAAATCAAAATCCTAATCCTAATAACCCTAAACTTAAACCCCAAAATAAACTAAACCTAAACCTAAAAAACTAAACCTAAACCAAACCCAAACCTAAAACATAAATTCTAAACCCTACCCTAATATAAACCCTAAACTAAACTAACTAAAACCTAAATCCTTAAACCCTAAACCTAAAACCCTAAACCCTAAACCTAAACACTAAAACCTAAACTAAAACTAAAACCCAAACCTAAAACCTAAACTAAACTAAACCTAAACCCTAAACCCTAAACCTAAAATAAAACCTAAACCCTAAATCTTAAAAAACTAAACCTAAACCTAAAAAAAAAAATAAAACCAAAACCTAAAAAAATAATAAAATAAAACTAAATAAAAATAAACTAAACTAAACATAAACTAAAAAAGAAACTAAATAAACTAAATAAATAAATAAACTAAACTAAATAAATAAAAATAACCTAAAAAATAAATATAAAATAAAAAAATAAACTAAAATAATAAAAGATAAACTAAATAAACTAAACCTAAATTAAATAAAAAAATAAAATAATTAAATTAAAACTTAAACTAAACTAAACTAAACACCTAAACCTAAATCCTAAACCTAATCCTAAAACCATAAACCCTAAACTAAAACCTAAACAAAACCCTAAACCCTAAAAAAAAATAAATCCTAAACACCTAAACTAAGTCCTAAAACCCTAAACCCTAAAACCCTAAAACCATAAACCTAATCCTAAACCCAAACCTAAATAAACTAACCCTAATAATAACCCTAAACCCTAAACTAAACTAAACCTAAATAAACTAAACCCTAAACATAAACTAAAATACTAAACCTAAAAAACTAAAATATAAACCCTAAACCCTAAACTAAACCTATAAACCCTAAAACCTAAACTAAACCTAAACTAACTCCTAAACCTAACCTCTAAAAAATAAACCCTAAAAAACACTAAACCCTAATAAACCCTAAACCTAACTTAAACCCTAAACCTAAAACCTAAACTAAACCTTAAACCTAAACCCTAAACCTAACTAAATAAAACTATAAACCTAAACCCTAAAATAAACTTAAACCTAAAAACTAAATAAAATAAAACCCTAAACTAAACCTAAACCCTAAACTAAAACCTAAACTAAAATAAAACCTAAAACCTAAACCTAAATAAACACTAAACTAAACTAAAACTAAAAAACCTAAACCTAAACTAAATAAAACCTAAAATAAAATAAATAAAAAAACCTAACCTAAATAAAATAAAATTAAAATTAAATAAAATCTAAACTAAAACCTAAACCTAACCTAATAAAATAAAATAAGTAAAATATAAAAACAAACTAAACTAAAATAAATTAAAACCTAAACTATAAAAAAATAAAATAAACCTAAAAATAAAAAAATAACTAAATAAAATAAAAACTAAACATAAAAAATAAACATTACTAAACCTAAATAAAATAAAATAAAACCTAATAAAATCTAAACCTAAAAATAAACCTAAAAGTTAAAAAAATAAAACTTAAACCTTAAACTAAAAAATCAAACTTAAAATAAAAATAAAATAAAATAAACTTAAACTAAAATAAACTAAACCTAAACCTAAACCTCAACCTAAAATAAACTAAACCTAAACCAAAACTAAATAAAATAAACTAAACAAAAAATAAACCTAAACTAAAAAGTAAAATCTAAGAATAAACCTAACTTAAAAACCTAAAACCTAAACCTAAAAAAATAAATTAAAAACCTAAACCTAAACCTAAATAAAATAAAATAAAACATAAAAAAAATAAAATAAAAATAAAATTAAACTAAAAAAAATAAACCAAAAAATAAACCTAAAACTCTAAAATAAACAAAATAAAACCTAAACTAAATAAATAAACTTAAAAAAAATAAACTAAATAAATAAAAAATAAACTAAATCCATAAAATAAAATTTAAAAATAAAAAAATAACTAAAATAAACTAAAACTAAACCTAAACTAATAAAACCCTAACTCTAAAAAACCCTAAATCCTAAACCTAAAAAATAAACCTAAAACCCTAAACCCTAAACTAAATACCTAAACTATAAACCTAAATAAAATAATAAATAAACCATAAAATAAACTAATAAACCTAAACCTAAATAAAAAAATAAAATAAATAAACACTAAATAAACCTAATAAACCTAAACTATACAAAAATCCTAAACTCACTAAAACATAATAAACTAAAAAAACCTAATGATCATAAAACAGCTAAACTAATGCCAAATAAATAAAACCAAAATAAATCTAAAAAAATCAAATACTATCCAAAAGTCTAACTATCCTATTATGCTAAATATAAAACAAACTAAAGAAACAAAGCACTAAATAAACTTTACCTATTTTAAAAAAATATCCCTAAAAAATTCTAACTAAAACTCTAAATAAATAAACCCAAAACAACCCTAAACCATATAAACCCTAAACCCTAAACCCTAAACCCTAAACCTAAACCCTAAACCCTAAACCCTAAACCCTAAACTATAAAACCCTAAACCTTAAACCCTAAACTAACCCTAAACCCTAAACCTAAACACTAAACCCTAAACCCTAAAACCCTAAACCCTAAACCCTAAACCCTAAACCTAAAAAAAACCTAAAACAAAACCTAAACCCTAAGTAAACCCTAAAACCCCAAACCCTAAAAAAACTAATCCAAACCTAAACCTAAAGTAACAAAAATTTAAAATAAACCTAAACCCAAAAACTTAATAAACAAAACCTAAAACAAATTAAAACATCTAAACCTGCTCCTAGGTATAAAAAAGGTGGATGGTGATTACTAGTGGTGGTATCTAAACCTGGATATGGAGGTTGGAAATGGTGATGAAATGTTACATCCATAGAGAGATATATGATGGTGATCACTCTAACCTGGTGGTTAAATAAGAAATAAGAACAAACCAAATATCTTATGGAACTATGTCTTTTAGAGATGGTTCTATTTATCTATGGTTTTAATTTGCTCTATGTTCATTTTCATATGTCATCGCTTCTATCTTAGAAAACTTGGTGTGTTACTTGGTTGATGAAATAGAAAAAAAGAAATGTTGAATCTAAATTTGTTCTTTATTTAAAAAAACTAAAAACCCTAAACCCTAAATTAAAACCTAAACCCTAAACCATAAACTAAAACCATAAACACTAAACCCTAAACCCTAAACCCTAAACCCTAAACCTAAAACTAATCCCTAAACTAAACCTAAAAACCCTAAACCCAAAACCTAACCCTAAACCTAAACCCTAAACCCTAAACCCTAAATAAAACCTAAAAACCTAAACCTAAACTAAATAAGACCTAAAAATAAAATAAATAAATAAACCTAAACCTAAATTTAATTAAAAAATAAAATAAAATAAAAACCTAAACCTAAAAATAAAATAAAATAAATTAATAATAATAAATTTAAATAAATTAAATAAAATCCTAAAGTAAACTAAAATATATAATAAACCTAAGAATTAAAAACCAAACTAAAATAAAAACTAAATGTAAAATAAAAATAAAATAAACCTAAACTTAAATAAAATAAAAACCTAAACATAAAAAATAAACCTAAAATAAAACCTAAACTAAACTAAAAAAAACCTAAACTAAAATAAAATAAATTAAATAAAATAAACAACCTAAACTAAATAAAATAAAATAAATTAAAAAATAAACCTAAACATAAACTAAAATAAAACCTAAAATAAACTAAAATAAAAATAAACCTAAACCTAAAATAAAATAAAAACCTAAACCTAAACCTAAATATAAAAATAAACCTCCTAAAAAAATAAAAGAAAATAAAATAAACTAAAAAAATAAAAAATCCTAAACCTAAACCTAAAAAAAAACTAAAATAAAAAAATAAACTAAAATAAATAAACTAAACTAAATAAAATAAAAATAAACCTAAATAATATAAATAAAAATAAACTAAAAAAAATATAAAATAAACTAAATAAACCTAAACTACTATTTACTTAATCTAAAAAATAAACCCTAAACCTAAAACTAACCTAAATAAACTTAAACCCTAAAAACCCTAAACCCAAAACCTAAACCCTAAACCCTAACCTAAACCTAAACCTAAACCCCAAAATAAACCCTAAAATGCTAAACCCTAAACCTTAAACCTAACCCTAAAAAAATCTAAAACCCTAAATAAATAAACCTAAACCCAAACTAAGTAAATTAAAATAAACCTAAACTAACCCTAAAATCACCTAAAAAACCCTAAATCCTCCCACTCCTAAATCTAAACTACCTCTTGCTATAACCTATCTAAAATAATACTAACTCTATCTACCTTCCATCTACCTACAAAAAACTAAACCCTAAACAAATAACTAAAACTCTAAACCCTATATAAAACTAAAAACTAAATCTAAAAACCTCCTAAACTTTGATCTACCTCCCAAACTCTAAACTAAACCCTAAATCTAAAACTAACTAACTCTACAATAACTATAAAAACCCTAAAATAAAACCTAAACCTTCTAAAGTTTAAATAAATCTCCCTAAAAAAACCTCTATATAAAAACCCTACTAACCTAACTAAACCTCTATCTTAAACCCAAAACCTAAATCTCCTAAAAAAACTAACCTAAATGCTAAATCTAAACACCCCCTAATATAAAACTAAAAAAAAATAAACCTAAACCTATCTCCTAATAAAATTCTAAACTAAAAACCTAAGAATAAAACCTGATATAAACCCCAACTCTAATCTAAATAAATAATATAAACTAATCTCCTAAAATTATATAAAATAACCTAAAGAGATAATAAATATCCCTAAAACCTAAACTAAAAATTAAAATAAATTGATACTGCTATAACCTCTTTAAATAAATAAATCTATTTACTCTATCCTCATTTTCTATCTATGTCATCATAAAAAAACTGTTACTTGGTTGATGAATTCAAAAAGAAAAATGTTAATCAATTTGTCTAAAAAAAAAAAATCAAACCCTAAACCCACCTAAACCTAAACCTAAACTAAACCCTAAACCCTAAACCCTAAACCCTAAACCCTAAACCCTAAACCCTAAACCCCAAACCCAAAATGCTAAAATGCTAAACCCTAAACCCTAAACCATAAACCCTAAACCCAAAACTCTAAACCCTAAACACCTAAAAACCTAAAAACCTAAACCAAAACAAAATAAAACCTAAAAGTAAAAATAAATAAAAAAAACTAAAAATAAAATAAAATAAAAAACATAAAACTAAAACCTAAACCTAAACCTAAACTAAAAACCTAAACATAAAATAAAATACAAAATAAAAAAACTAAAACAAAACTAAAATAAATAAAACCTAAACTAAACAAAAAAAATAAAAAAAACTAAATAAAATAAAACTAAACCTAAAATAAAATAAAATAAACTAAAATAAAATAAAATAAAACTAATAAACCTAAACCCTAAAAATAAAACCAAAATAAACTTAAAATAAATAAAATAAAAACCTAAACCTAAACTAATAAAAAAATATAAACCTAAAAAAATAAAAAAAAAATAAAAATAAAATAAAACTAAACTAAAAAACTAAACCTAAACCTAAACCTAAAATAAACTAAAATAAAAAATAAACTAAATAAACCTAAATAAAAAAAATAAAAAAATAAAAAAATAAAATAAATAAAAATAAACTAATAAACCTAAACTTAATAAAATTTAAAAAATAATAATAAATCACTAATTAAAATAATAAAAAAACCCTAACCTAAACTAATAAAACCTAAACCTAACTAAAACAAATAAAACCTAAACCCTAAAAATTTAAAACCTAAACTAACTAAAAAATAAACACTAAACCTTAAACCCTAAACCTTAAACCTAAACTAAAACCTAAACCCTAAACTGTAAAACCTAAACCCTAAACCCTAAACCCAAAAATCCTAAACCTAAACACTAAATAAACTAAACCATAAACTAAACCCAAAACCCTAAAATAAACTTAAATAAAAATAAAATAAAATAAAATAAAACCTAAACTAAAACATAAACCTAAACCTAAAAAAAATAAATAAAATAAAATAAAACTAAACTAAATTAAAGAAATAAAATCTAAACTAAAAAAAAAATAAAATTAAACCTAAAATAAAAAAAAAATAAAAAATTAAACCTAAAATAAAATAAAATAAACCTATGATAAAATAAAAAAATAATAAAACCTAAACTTAAGAAATAAACCTAAAAATGAAAACAAGAAATAAATAAATAATAACACCTAAACCTTAAACTAAAAAAAATTAAACATAAAATAAAAATAAAATAAACAAAATAAAATAAACCTAAACCTAAACTAAAATAAGCTAAACGAAAATAAATAAAACCTAAACATAAACCTAAACCTGAAATAAACTAAACTTAAACCTAAACCTAAACTAAATAAAATAAAATAATCTAAAAATAAACATAAGCTTAAACTAAGAAATAAAACCTAAAAAAAATGTAAAATAATATACTAAAACCTAAACCTAGAAAATTAAAAAATAAAACCTAAACCTTAAAAATAAAATAAAAATAAAACAAAACTAAAACATAAACCTATACCTAAAAAATAAACTAAAATAAAAAAAAACCTAAATTAAAATAAATTAATGTAATATAAATAAATTGAACTAAATATAAATAAAAATAATCATAAAAATAAAAAAAACAAAATAAACTAAAATAAATAAAATAAACTAAATAAAATATAAACATACTAATTTACATTTAAATAAAAAAATAAAACCATAAACTCTAAACCTTAAAATTTTAAAAAAAAATGCAAATCTAAACCTAAACCCTAAAAAATAATCCCTAAACCCTAAATAAACCTAAACCCTAAACCCTAAAACCCTAAATAAACTATAAAAAAAAAAAATAAATTTAAACCTAACCCTAAAATAAAATTAAAATAAACCCTAAACCCTAAACACTAAAAACTATAAATTTAATCTTAAATAAATGTCTCCTAAACCCTAAACCCCTAAATCATAAACAAAATCCTAAACCTAAACCCTAAACCTAAACCATGCACCCTAAACTTAACCCTAATAAAATTAACAAACCTAACCACTAAAACCCTAAATTAAAATAAATCCTAAACCCAAACCCTAAACCCTAAAACCTCAACCCTAAGACCTAAATTTTGAAAGCCTAAAACCGTAAAACCCTAAACCTAAAACCCTAAACCCTAAAAACCAAACCATACCTAAACCCTCTTTATTCATAATTGTAATATAAATATTTGTCATATCCATATTTTTTCTTTATTATTCTTGAGCCATTATTCATGCTAATAAAATTAACCATGTTGCTAAAATGATCGATTTCAATAAACTTTCGTAATGTTAGTAATAAGATTTGGTGTTTTGGAATAAATTTATAAACATTTATTCTTGATGATTTTCAGTTGTCAATGCTCAAATCTCTTATGGTGGTTATTGTGTTTTGTGCTCTTCTGTTGATGCATATTGTAATAGATCTGGTAGAAATCTTCTTTGGGATAACTTGACTAATTGTACCACCTCTGTCACTAAACCTTGGTTTGTTGGTGGTGATTTTAATACTATTTTGTTCTCTTTGAATGAAGTGGTGTTTCCCTAATATTCATTCCATGGAAGAATTTTCCAAGATGATCCTTGATTGCAATTTTAATAATATTGGTTTTAAAGGTTCTAATTATACTTGGCAAAACTCTATATTTCAAAAAATTCAATTAGATTCTTTAATACTCATTGGATTACTCAATGGCCTACTTCTATAGATCATTTAAGCAAAACATTGTTTGATCATGCTCTTCTTTTGGTTTCTATTAAAAATAATTCTAATAGATTAAGGAATTTCTCTCCATTTACATTTCAGAACATGTGGATTCAACATATTAATGTTGATTTCACTTTTAAAGTAAGTTCTCAACCTCCTCTTCTTAGACCTAGGGATATTCTAGACACTAAGACTTCTTTAGTCATAAGACACTTCTAGTGATTATGAATACTTAACTCAAACATAGAGACTTAGAAAGATTAATCATGGATTATGCCATTAAGGAGACTCACCTACTCTATAGCCTAAATCACAAGTGTTCACCTTCTCAAACAAAACCTCAAATTCAATTGAATAAAAAACAAAATCCAAATCAAATGATTGAAGCCCATGATTGAATCCAGAGAAAGAGAGAGAGAGAAGAGAGAGAGAGAGAGAGATTAAACTAGTTCTAAACATTAAACAAAATTTATTCAGTTAAATCAAAATAAAAACTAAAATAAATGTTATATATATAATATATTAACCATTAAATCAAAATAATTAATTTATCAAATTATGAATCCATATTATCAATAATTATTAATCATAATTAAAATTATCTTATTTTATACATAACTTATAAATTTTCATTCAATTATTTACTAAAGTTATTAAAATTATGTAAAACTTTTAAAATCATTTTTTTAAAAAAATCATGTTTCACCAAATTTTAAAAAAATGTGAAAAAGATAAAACTATTAAATGACCTACTCCTTGCTAATTTATGTGATCATGATAACACATAAAAAATTCAAAAAAAAAGAAATAAAAATGGGAATGTGGGAGAAGTTGAGCATGTAGGACAAAGTTGGCATCTCTCTCTCTCTCTCTCTCTCTCTCTCAACTAGCAGAAAAAATGACACACTAAAAAAATGAGGCCCCATCTTTTTTCTTGTCTCCCTTCAGGCAATAGAAGTCGAAGCCCACTCTTTCCTACTTCACTTAAGAGCAGCTCTCCCATCCCAACCAGCCCTAAGAAAATAAAAAATAAAAAATCTCTTTGAGCACCTCTCCTTCGTTGGACACAAAGACACAAGTGAACTCTCCCTCACATCCATCTCTTCCTCTCAACCAAGTGAAGCCTAGCTGACCCAAGAAGCATCCACGCCTCCTTCTTCTTCTAGTAGGTGACCTCTCCTCACTTTCTCCAAAATTGAGACACACAGTAGCATGTAACAAGTATCTGATCGAGACTTCCTTGATCCCAACTAGCCCCATAAATCTGGCTACCTGTAAAAAGAACATGAGACATTCCATGAATTTTCTATTGATGGATTGAACCATGCCACTCACAAGTCCTATCCACAAGTGAACTCTCCCTCTATGCCTCCATCCTCTTTCATAAAGACCACTACTTTCCAGCCCCAAGCATCGGTCCTGTTCTTCATCGCTTCTCCCATTGCATCACCGATCACAAAGAGCCCCTTTGATGGTCTCCGGTGGATGGTTCTCTGGATTCAGTGTGAAGAAACAATCCTACCTAAAATTATCAAGGCTAGATTTGGTCCTCCACGAGCCCACCGTTGAGGTCTCTGGAGGAGATCGATGAAGAAGATCTAGAAGATCATAGATGACATGATTGCGTCATGTAGAAGGCCCTAGTGTCAAACTTTTGCTCCATAGATTATTCCTTTGAGGGAAATGAGCTTAGACATGGAATAGGAAGTATTGATTCAGAATAGTATGTGGATTTAATTGCCCTAAAAGCCATCTTCAATGATCTACAAAAATTCCAAATCAAAGGCACTACTGGTAGCACCTGGAGGGTTCTTTAATGATCCATAGTGGTATGCTCAGCTTCTAGAGGCTTTTGAACCTTTTGTTCTCAATTCCCTAACACATCATATATATAATGTAGGTGGAGATTATTATTCTTGAAGAAATAAAGGAATACATTTGCTACGCTCCTAAGAGTCAAACTGATGCATAAGAACATCGAACTTTTGATGCTAATAATTAATCCAAAGCTTACAGAAGGGAAGCAAAACTTGCTTTATTCTTTGAAAGATGTTTGAGCATTGATGGATTTAGAGCTATGGTAGAGCGGCATCTACAAGTGGAGGTGACAGGTCATGATCATTTTGGTCAACCTATAAAAATTTCTTCTGGATGGATGGCTCGCATATTACATGAGTTTGATCATCTAAATGGGACTATATATGTGGATAAGATTGTTCTGAGATCATTCAGAAAAGTCAAGAATCTAGATTTGCCTCTTCCGAGGATGCCCAAAAGCAAAGTGTCTATGAGAAAGTGAGGAGGAAGGAAACCATAGGAGAAAATAAAAAGAATGATAGCTGAAGTAATTGATACAACCCAATAAGCACCTCAATAAGGCTTTGTTTCTTCCAAATGAAGCCACCTCTTGGTCAGAATCTATCGAACATTAGCTCTGATGAGGTATAATTCTAAAAAGCCTTAGGGATCTCATGTTTGATGTGTTAAATGTAAGAGTCATTAGGATCCAACCTTTAGAGCCTGTGCACTTTACATTTTAATCCTTTCAATGAGTGTTTCAAGACAAAAGTAAGACTATTCATTTTATGTGTTTGAAGTTAATAGTTTTGATTAGGTCGAATAGCTTAGTGATTTGATTGCACGTATCAAGCCCTGATTAACTCGTGTGCCATTTGATCTTTGATAGAATGATCACAATTAATCTAATATTTTATTTTTTTATTAAATTTAATCAAATCCAAAAAATGGAGTTAATCAATCTTTAGAATAAAAAAAGAAAGAAATAATATGTGATCAAACAAATTCCAAAAAAATGTACAAATTAAATTATCATAAAATTTAAGTAAAACTTTGTATAAAAAAAATTAACTAAACCAATAACATTATAAATATTATAATCAAATATAAAAAGTTGTTTGAACATAATTTATTAATGTCAATTATAAAAATCAATTTAATCCCTTTGTTATATATTGATAAAAGTCAAAAAAAAAAATTTACTTACGAGACATATCCTTAATTATAATTAATTTAACTATTAATTACAATTGACTAAGCTTTATTTGATTAGTTATTCATATAAAATATTGAGGAAAATGATTAGGACTTCTTTCCTAATTGTTTCCTAATTTATTTTATTAAAAGATTGGATTTATGGAATATGATTGGGACCTCTTTCCCAACCCATTCCTTAAATCCATTTCATTTGGAGGATAATTAATCAATTTGGCAAATTAAGTAAGAGAAATTGATTAATTAATTAATTATTTCATTAATCAAATCAAAATTATAATCATATCTGATCTTCATTAATTAATTCATGGATAGATCTTTAGGTGTTTAATAGCCTAAAGAGAGTTAATGAAATTATGATTTACCCATATGTGTTGGAAAATCATAAAAGTAATTAATTAAGTTTTAATCTAATTATCAATAATTAATTGCACTTTAGGCCCTTTCATTTCTTAGGATCATTGTAGTTATTTTACATATATCATGTTGGCTCATAATAATTTAATTAATTACTTTAAAGTAACATAGGTTAGAGTTAATTAGTGGATTTAATGCATATTACAACTAATTAATCCATAAAATCCACTTAATTTTATTAAACCAAATCAATTCACAAACATGGGAATGGGTTAGGATCAACAAACTTTCCTTCATTTCATTAAATCAAACATAAAAGTTAAAAGTGACATAAAACTTTGATTTGCTTGAAATGTTTTATTTGATATGATTGTCCTTAAATTAATTTAATTGAAATCATGTGTTTATGTTTAGTTATTCCTCTCCATTCATATTAAATGTTGTATGTCATTTGATTCATGCATTCATCTTTTGCAAAATTAACTAAATCAAATGGTTCCCTTTATGTCAAGCTTGCATGTGTTATTTAATATAAGTTTTGCTATTATCACTATTAAACCAAAGTTATTTTTGAAAGTTTATAAGTCAACTACAGCATTTGTAGTTATAATATTTATAAATATTTATAAGCTTGCACGTGTCTATGGCTTAGAACATGTGATATGGAGTTCTCTTTCTATAGTCTATATGAATTTACATAAAGTTTGAATGTTAACAAGTGTATAGTCCATTTGAAAAGGACACAACATTTGTTTGAATTCATTCCAATGTATTTCTATGTTAGAATTTAGATAGAACTTTAGCTCAATATAAATAATTCAATTGAAAAAAAATATAATTTTTGCATGATTTTCCATTCTTGTAGTCACTTGTACATTCATGTGTATTCAAGAATAGTGGATATATCTAGTCCGGACATTCAGGGATGCAAGGCTTTAAGTAGCAAGGAGGTCTTTACCTCACTCCCCAGTATAACAATGGTGAAGTATCTGCTTAAAACTTTTATACACTTGTATGTGCATTTAGCTAATGAATGAAACTTTTCAACTTTAGCTCACATGTATAAATAATTCAATTGAAATAAATACAACTTTTGCATGATTTTAATTCTTAGTCACTTGTACATTCATGTGTATTCAAGAATAGTGGGTATATCTAGTTTGGACATTCTAGGGATGCATGACTTTAAGTAGCCCCAATGAGGTCTTTACCTCACTAGTTTAACAATGGTGAAGTATCCTCTTAAAACTTTAATACACTTGTATGTGCATTTAGCTAATGAATGAACATCTCCTTTTCAAGTTTAGCTCACATGTATAAATAATTCGATTGAGATAAATACAAATTTTGCATGATTTTCCATTCTTGTAGTCACTTATACATTCATGTGTATTCAAGAATAGTGGGTATATCTAGTTTGGACATTCTAGGGATGCAAGGCTTTAAGTAGCCCCAATGAGGTCTTTACCTCACTCCCCTAGTTTAACAATGGAAAAGTATCCACTTAAAACTTATATACACTTGTATGTGCATTTAGCTAATGAATAAAATCTCATTTTTTTAGTTCACATAAATAATTCAATTGAAATAAATACAACTTGTGCATGATTTTCCATTCTTGTAGTCATTTGTACATTCATGTGTATTCAAGAATAGTGGGTATATCTAATCAAGACATTTCGGGGATGCAAGGCTTTAAGTTGCCCAAAGGAGGTCTTTATCTCATTCCCCTAGTTTAATAATAGAAAATTATTAGCTTAAAACTTTGATACACTTGTATGTGCATTTAGCTAATGAATTAAAATCTCATTTTCTACAAATATACACATTTACATTCATCATCTAAGTGTGCTAAAAAATATTGTATGTGTAGGTATATTTAGGATTAATATCATATGCATGTTACATGTGATGGAGAGGAATGATTGAACATATACCATGTGATAGTAATTCAATTGAATTAATCTAAGATACCTTTCATATTAAATAATATTATTAAAAGTGAGCAAACTTAAAATTAAGTTAAAATTTATAATAAGCCATTCACTAAAGAGAACTAAATCAAATTTACATGCTTTAGAAAGTGGCTTAAGGTAGGGATGAAAGAGGCAATCCTCTTTCTCTTTATAAAACTTAGTTGCTAAGTGTAATCAAATGAAACAAAAGAAAATAAATTAAAATTCTTAAATCAATTAAATAACTTCAAGTGAAACCAACCCTTCTTAAATTAAATCCTTCTAAACTTAGAGAACTATAACTCTAATGCCTAGCAAGACATACCACAAGACACACTCATTAGAATTAAGTCACTACTTCTAGCTTTATGTTAGGGTGGTGCTTGGTATGATGTATATTTTGGTTTGTGATGTATTGTTATTGGCTGGATGTTAGGGTGTATGCCTCATAGACTGGATGGTAGGCCATGATTAGCCTAATCATATTTTTTTTAGGGATTATATTTAAGGGGGCCAATTAAAATAAATATAAATGCTCTCTTTATAGGTTGCTTAAGCCCAGCATTATTCAAGTTAGGACGGTGGGCTTGGTTACCCATGTGCGGTGCTTAGTATGATATAATTGCTTGAGATTGTATGTATGTTTAACTAACCTCTATTTTTATAGGTGTAGTTAGATTTACTTTTCCTATTCTTAATGTAATTTTGCAATTATGAATTAGGACAGTGCTATGGGGATAAGGATGAGCAGCATTAGAAGGCTTTGTCTGAGGCCATGTGATGTCTTTGAGTGGAAAATTAAATCAAAGAAAAGAAATAAAGACATGAAGAATGAAGAATGAAGACCATAGTATTCATTCATTATAAGTTGTAATTATTATTTTTTTTAATTTTGGGTTGTATAAGGGTAGAGCTTCTACCATCTTTTTTTTGGGTGTATGGATGCAACGCATTGGCCTTTTATTCTTTCATGATAGTTATAAAATTGGTTGATGATTTGTCAAGGATGTGTACTAGAAATGACATGCTTTTCTTAGTTTCTTAAATGATTGATGTTTGAATGTGTGGTCTGGATGCAATTAGGCTCTTAGGAAAAAATAAATCTTTTACCCAATTATAACTCATAACTAAAGTTTTAAATAATTCTTAACCTCACATAAATCCTAGACATTAAATAAAGATAATTAAAGATTTAGCAATCCCTTAGTGAATGTTATGTCTCATCATGCATGCATATTGCTTCACTCTTACTAGAGAGGGTTTCCATCCTTTGATAGGGAAGGCTTGACCTTTGAGGGCCTCCTCTGGTGGAAAACACCTCTTTCCATTGATTTAGCTAATAATCTAACTTCATCATGCATATAGGCATACAAAATTCCAAAACCTTTGTCAAAATGAAGTGTCCAAAATCAAATAAAATTTGAAAAGATTTGCATTTGTAGATTAAGTCATTACTCATCATCATGCTTAGTCTCTTAGGAGTGGGTTTAAGGACTTTTGTCTCTTTCTAAATTAATTAATAGCCTATCTTGCAAATGCATAAGACTTGCCTACATGGTTTCAAAATCATAGGAGGAGTTAGGCGACCACCTTAGGGTAGTTTTTTTTTCTCTCTTATGGAGGTGAACCTTATGCCCATTTTCTCTTAGACTTAGGTCATGCTTTGGCTTATGCCAAAGCTCCCTAGATAGAGGGTCTGAGGTTGCTATTTCCTTCAAGCTACTAGCATAAATCCTCACCTCTTAGGCATTTCCACAACCTTGTGTTCTTGGATTATAAGTCTAGCTTTTAATAAAATGTTAATTTCAATAAAATTAATCTCTTCAACTTTAAACATATAAAGCCCAACCATAGGATAGATTAGAATGCTCACTAGTCTTAATATCATGAGCATTTCTACTCATTCCCTTTGGCTTGATAATAAGTCTTCTCTTGAACAATCTTTAATTTTCATAAATAATCTTTTGATAGTCCATCCTTGAAATCTTTGGAGACCTTAATTTCTACTTTAATCAGAGTATTCTTAAGGAATTCCCATTCCTTAGGATAGAATTAACTATGGGGGCTTGCCTCCATAATGAATTTAATGAACTTGACTTAAAAAAAAACCCTACTTTACTTTTTCATGTAAAGTAGGGGAAAGATCTCTAGTATATTTGAAGACTCATCATACCTTAGGAGTCCTTATTAGGTGATTAGGTCCATTATAGGGTGATGATTTCTACCTTTCAAGATAGTGCATCATTCTTTAATGTCATACCCAATCACTTCAATAAGTACCCCCTAAGATCTACATGGTGTCCCACATCTCAAAAATAAACACCATAATTAATTTTTTTTAATGTTATGGCTAACAATTGGAAAGCTCCTTCACATTAATTGATTAGGGGATGAATAGACTCTAGTTTAAACTAAATGACATAAAAAAAAAAAATGGTTTGGTGGAACAAGCATTATTTTAAAATATTTTTTCTAATATGAAGGATATGGAAAATTTGGTTTTGTGATCTTGAAGTTTCTATTATGATGAAACCTTCAAGATTTTGGACTTGAAAAGAGAAGGATAAACTTATTAATTTTCAAAATATGGAAGAAACTTATTGGTATCAAAAAAGCTATTATTGATGGTGAAAGAATACTAGGTATTTACATGCTTTAGTTAATAAAAAGAGAGCTTTAAATACTATTTAGAAAATTAAAAATGACAATGGATAATGGATTACGAAGAATAATGATATTAAGGATTCATTTATTAATTATTTTAGAAATATGCTCAAAAAGAGTTGCTCTTATGATGCTATTTATAAATCACACTTGATTCCTTCTATTATTACCAATGATGACAATGCTTTGCTTACTATTTTCTAATGAAGATGAAAATTTTAAAGTTCTTAATAGCATGAACATAGATTATGTTGTTGGAGGAGGGTTTCACTATTCAATTTTTCAAAATTGTTGGTTTATTATTAAAATGATTTGATTGATGTTGTGGTTGATTTCTTTAATGGTAATCCTTTTTCCTAGATATTTTCTAGCACTTCAATTATTCTCCTAAGAAAGATAATCGGACTATTGGGTGAGTTTAGACCTATTAGTCTTTGCACCTTCTTCAATAAGCTAATTTCCAAAATTATTTCCAACAGGCTTAGTCCTCTTCTTCATAAGATTATCTTTCTCAACCAAACTAATTTTATTAGAGGTAAATATATTTCTTATAATATTTTACTTGCCCAATAATTAATTCATGATTTAGATGCTATGACTAGAGGTGGAAACATTCTTTTCAAATTTGATATTACCAAACTTTTGATAATATCTCTTGGGATTTCCTTTTTGATATTTTGAATTTATTTAGGTTTTTAATATAATTATTTTCCTATTAAAATTGTATTAATAATGCACTGGTTTTCTATTTTTCTTAATGGGAAGCTTTGGGTTTCTTTCCTTCCTCCCATGGCTTAAGACAAGGGGATCCTTTATCTTCTACTTTATTTATCATTGTTGTTGAATACTTATCTAGGAGCATCAATGATTTATTCTTAAATAATCTAGTATCTATCAGAACTCTTGGTGATTTTGTATTTCCCATTTAAGCTTTGTGGATGATTTCATTATTTTTTTGCAATGCTTCTATTCATCATATCAAGAATCTTAAAATATTTTAAATACATTTCATAGAAAGTGGTCTTACTATCAATGATAACAAAAGCTATTTTATTCTTCTAGTATCTCCAATAATAAAATCAATCACATCTTGCATATCTAATTTTAAACATCAACATTTACCTCTTAAGTACTTTGGTGCTCCTCTTTTCGAAGGTTCAAAATGATCCCATCTTTTTGATGAGTTAATTCAAAAATTTTAAATAAAATTTCTATTTGGGAATCTTATTTACTCTCATTTGGTGGCAGGCTCACTATTCTTAAAAGCACTCTCAATTCAATGCCTCTATATTTGATTCTAACTATTATTTTACTAATTCTACTCTTATCAAAATTGATTGCTTTATTAATAAATTTTTTTGGGGATCTAATAATTCTATTAAAAGAATGCATTGGACATCTTGCATAAATGTTGTGTCATTTGGGTGAAGGTGGTCTTGGTTGCAAACCTATTCATTGCTATTATTGCCTTCTCTCATAAGCTCTTGTGGAATTTTAGAAAGAATGATAGCCTTTGGGCTAATTTTAAGATGGAAAAATATTGCCAATGTAAACACCCTCTTATCGTGCTTATAAATTTGGTGACTCTCAATTTGGAAATGGCTTTGCTCCATTAAATGGATCTATTTGAATCCTTATATCTTGGTAAGTTAACTCCTTTTGGCTTAATAACAATTGGAATGAAAACAAACTTAAAAATTATATCTTTATTTCTCTTTTTGATAACTTTAGAAATGCTGCTATTTTTTTTAACAAACCCGATCAAAAAAAATTTTAAGCTCCCTTACAATGGTGAATTCATTCTTAAAGAGGTTTGGAATTTTATTAGAGATAAGAACTCCTCTAATGTTTTCATTAAACTTTGGAACAATATCATTCCCATTTCTTATTTGATTTTAGCTTGGAGGATTTTGAATAACTTTATTCTTGTAGATTTCTTGCTCTAGAATAAAGGGTTTTATTTACCTTCTAAGTGCTATTGTTTCATATTGAAAATGTTAATCATGTTTTTCTCAATGGTGCCATTGCTTCCAAATTATGGATATGGTATGATGATTTATTTAACACTAACTATTTTCATGGTTTCCTTTCTTTATATCAACTTCTTGAAGCTTGTTTCCAAAAAAAATTGTGAAAGGTCATATCAAAATCTTAATTACTATTACTTTTATTTTGGTTCATTTGGATGGATAGAAATGATGCTAAATATCATGGTATTCCTATGAATCATAAAAGGATCTGGCTAGAACTAAAGAAATAATTCATGCTTTGTTTAATGCTAATTTAATTAGTAACATCCATTTTAGAAGTTACAAATTTGTGGCTAAAAATTAGGTCTCATTCACTAATGTTTCTTTCAATAAGGCTATTAGAATTATCCATTGGATCAAACCTAATGAGAACTTTATTAAAATCAATCTTGATGGTTTAGTTTCACCTAATAAATATGGTTTGTGGTGGTATTATTAGAGATTCCAAAGATACTATCATTTGTGCTTTTGCTTATCCCTCAAAGCATGTTATGTTATTTATGCTCATCTTATGGTTGTTAATAAAATTATTGATAGTTTTTTTGAACAAAGGCCTCTTTAATATTTGGATTGAAGTTGACACTCTCTTCTTTTACTTGATATGCTCACTTCTAATAAAATGGGAAATCTTGACTTATTTTATCTCCTTAATCACACTAAAACCCTCCTCTCTTAAGTTTGCTACAAAATTTCTCATATTCATGAAGGTAATGCTTGTGTGGATTTCCTAACCAATTTGGGTGCTGAATTAAATGAGCTCACTATATTAGATAATCAAAACTTACCTAAGCTACTGATAGGCTTAGTTAATCTAGATTGGTCTGGATTTCCTTACTTCAGACTTTAACTTGTGGCTTTTTTTGTTGGTCTTTGGCTATGGTGTTTTCTTTGAGCCTTTTTATTGATTGCTGCTTTTGTGCTTTCCCATATTGAAATTGCTCCTTGCTATTCTTCTTTAGGGTCTTGGCTAACCTCATTTTCTATGAGTGCTACCTTGTTTGGTGGATGCTACTGTTTATTTCTACCCTCTACCTGGTTGTCTTGGGTGGTGTTTGTTTGAAGGCTATTTTTAGTCTTTTCATTTCTATCTTTGTGTTGCTTTTGGCGTTCTTTGCTTCTTTTTTCTATTTTGGCTCAGCTCTTGATTGTTGGTTGTTCCTCTCACTTGAAGCTTGATGTTTTGTGGTTGTTACCTTCTTATTTTCTCTTTGGTGGTGGATGTTTGTTCTCTGGGGTCTAGAAGGGACCTTATTTTGCTTGGGTCAGTTCCTTTCCCACAGCTTACTGTTGGTGGGTTGGTGGTCCTCCAGCTTGCTTTTTTTGGTTGTTTTCTGTGGTGATTACCACAATTATTTTTGGTTGTTTTGGTGGCCTCCAATTGGGTTGTGGCTGCCATCTATCTTTCCCTCTGAATGAGGTTTGCCTCATATCTGCGTTGGTTGCTTCCTTATCGAGTTGGATATTTTTGCTTTGTGTGGTGGTTGGTTGGGTGGCCTTGTTGGTTGGTGAGTTGATTGGGTTGGTTGGCTAGGTTGGTTGGTGGCTATGTTGGTTGGGTTTTACCTCCTCCGTTGGTGGCAGATCTTGGGGGTTGTTGGTGGTTTATCTTTGGTTTGGATTTGCCTTGGTCGAAGCTATTTGTTGGCTATTATTTTTTTTGTTTTATTGATTGGGGCTTCATGATCAGTTTTGCTAGTTTTGGTTTGGTTCTTTTAGTTATGTTTTCACCCTCCCCTTATAATGGTGTTCCTTTATTGGCTGCAACTACTTATCTTTTGCTTTTTCTTCTATTTGGGTGGCAGCTTAGCTGTGGGTCTATTTTTCTCCTGCCATAAATGTTGTTTGTGGGTGGGCTAGGCGGCTTTATTGGTTGTTTGCTTCTATTTTGTTGCTAGTGAGCTCTTGTAGTTTTTTTTCTTGGTTTTTGGTTTGATGTCATTTGGTTTGGTTGAAGGCGCTTTGTTATTGTTTTTGGGTGCTATTGACTTGGTTTGGTGTCTTGGATTTTATTTTGGTAGTGGGTATTACCTCTTTTAGGTGTATTTTGCTCTCCTTGTTTGTATCTTCCTCTTAGTTTGTGGTGGTGGTTTTGTTACACTTGCTATTCTTTGGTAGCCTTGTTGGATGCTCCTTTAGTCTTTTTTTTTATCTCTTGGAGTGCACACCCTTTTATCTTTGCTTGTCAGGTTATCCTCTTCTGGATTGGATTGGTGGCTATTGGTGTTAGTTGTCCCCTCTATTTGGGTATTGGTTTGTTGTTGCTTTGGGGACAATCTTGGGATGGTTCTTTGGCTATCTTTTCTACTATGTTGTTATCCTAATGGTGCTTGCTCTTTTTGGTATTTCTCCTCCCTTTTGGTGTTGGATTTGGTGGTTTTCCTGTAATGGATGGCTATTGGTCTACTCTTGGGCTTGGTTATTTTGGTGGCTTTGTGTTTGGATGTTCTGTTTGCTGGTTGGAAGACTTTGTAGCATTGTTGGATGATGATCTCTGGATGACTGCCTATATGAGGTATGCTGGCTATGATGGCCTTGATGTTTCCCTCTGTTTCTTGTTTTGGCTGGTAGCACTATATGTAATTGTAAACCTTCTTCTAAAGTTTGGATGCTTACATAGTGTTGCTCCTTGAGATTGATTGAGCACTTTTTCTTTACTTTGCTCTTTCTCTTTTTACTTAATTGTACTCATCCTTTCCTTAGAATGTTGTAGATGTCTTTTATAGGTTGGCGGTCTAGGATTTTCCTATTATCAAAGAAATCAAGTGGATTTTATTGCTCATATGGATCTTCTTGTTTGATTTGGTTTTCTTTTGCTTCTCTTTATTTAATATTGTAATATTTTAGGGATTCATCTCTTTAGGTTTTATTATAGCTCTTTAAGCATTAGTTTAGAGATTTATTCCCTTTAAGGACTTTGTACTACTTATTTGGTGGCAGTAAAATTCCCCTAATTTTCCCAAATAAACCTTAACCCACTAAAAACTAAAAAACCCAAACTAACCACCTAACCAACTCCAACCTAAACCCTAAAACCCTAAAACCACAAAACTAAACCTAAATAAATAAAATAAAATAAATAAATTTAAACCACCCTAAACCCTCACTACCCAACCACCTAAACCTAAACAACCCTCTCACTAACACCCTCCCAAAACTAAACCTCTAACCCTAACCCCACCCCACAAAACCCTAAATCTGAGCTGGGCCCTAGGCCTAGGCCTGAGCCACAGGCCCTGAGCCCTAAATAAAAACAAAAAACCACAAAGATAAATAAATAAAACTAAACATAAATAAAATAAAATCATTAAAATAAATGTTAACTAAATCTAAACCTAAAAAATAAAATAAAATAAAATCTAAACTAAATAAGATAAAAAAAACCTAAAAACTAAAAATAAAATAAACCTAAAAATAAACTAAATAAATAAAAACAAAACTAAAAATAATAAAATAAAAAAACCTAAAATAAAAATAAAACTTAAACCTAAAATAAAATTAAATTAAACTAAATAAAAATAAACCTAAAAAAGCTAAACTAAAATAAACTAAAATAAAAAACCTAAACTAATAAAAATCTAAAATAAATAAACTAAAAAAAATAAAATAAAAAAATAAAATAAACTCAAATAAATTAAAATAAACTAAATAAACTAAAACCTCGGTTTTAATTTAAAAAAAATCTAAATCAAAACCCTAACAAACCCTAAAACTAAATTCTACCCTAAAACTCTAAAACCCTAAACCCTACACTATACAAACCTACACCTGACTAAACCCCTAAAAAACCCCAAAAACCATAAAACCCACTAAGCACTAAACACCTAAAACCACAAACCAAAACCCAAACCCTAAAGCCTAAAATAAACCTAAACTCTAAATACCCTAAAACAAACACCCTAAACCTACACAAAACAAAACCACTAAAACCACAACTAACCCCAAACCCAAGCCCAAACCTAATCCTAAAGTAACTAAATAAATAAAAATAAATCTAAACCTTAAAATGGGTAGAACCTTGATGTAGGAACATCAGATCAGGCAAGGTGGAAGGCGGTGATTATCTAGTGGTGGTGGGGATCAGTGTCTTTGGTGGATATCGGTGGTGGTGAGTAGTGGTGGTTATGGAGGTGGGAGGAGTGATGGAGGTTATAGCCGTGGTGGTGACAGAGGGAGAGATTGTAGATATGATGGGGGATCCCATTACTTGAGGCGGGTGGTTGATGGGAATTAGAGAAAGCGAAGATGGCGATTTGATGCTTATGGAATGTCTTTCATTAAATGAATCTAGATAGGGTTTTTTGATTTTCTATGCATGCTCATTTTATATATATGTTGTCACTTGTGTGTAAAACTTGGTGTGTTACTTGGTTGATGAAATCAAAAAGAAGAAATGTTGAATTTGAATTTGTTCTGTTAAAAAAAAACCCTTAATCCTAATCACTAAACCCTAAACCCTAAACTAAACCTAAATAAATAAAATAAAATAAAATAAAATAAAACCTAAACTACCACTACCCTACCTAAACCTAAACCACAAACCCACCCCAAACCCTCTAAACCTCTAAACCACTAGACTAAAAATAAACCAAAACCAACCTAAACTAAATTAGATAAAATAAAACTAAACCTAAAACTAAAAACTAATAAACTCTTAAAAAACCTAAAAAAAAAAAACCTGGAGCCTATAACTACTAAACTAAATAAAATACCTAAAAACTACTAATAATATAAAACCTAGTAAATAAACTAAAAAATAATAAAATACTAAAACTAATAAAAAAAATAATAAAAAAAAAAAAAAAAACTAAAAAAAACCCAAACTAAAAAAATAAAAAAACTAAATAAATAAATAAAATAAAAAATAAATAAAATAAATAAAAAATAAATAATAATAAATGATAAACTATCACTATAAATAAAAAATAAATAAAAAAAAAAAATAAAACCTAAATGAAATAAATAACTAAAATAAAAAAACTAAACTATAAAACCTAAACCTAAAAAACTAAACCACTAAAAAAGATAAAATAAATAAACCTAAAAAATAATAAAAAATATAATACCTAAAGATGACCACCTAAAACTAAATAAATTAAAAAAATAACTATATAAAACTAAAATAAAAAAAAATAAAAACTTAAAAATAAAATAAAACTAAAATAAAAATAAAATAATTTAAAAATAAAATAAACTAAAATAAAACCTACAAAAAAACATTAAAATAAAACCTAATTATTAAAACATAAACTACCTAGACCCAAATAAAAAAATAAAATAAATAAAATCCCAAATCTAAATAAAATAAACTAAATAAAATAAATGAAACTAAACCTAAACCTAAACTTAATCAAAAAATAAAAATAAAAATAACATTAAACTAAAATAAAATAAATTAAAATAAACTATAAATCAAACTAAAATAACCTAAAAAAATTAAAATAAACAAAACTCTAAAAATAAAATAAACCAAACCTAAAACTAAATAAAATAAAATCCAAACCTAAAAAAAAAAAAACTAAAATAATAAACATAAACCTAAAAAAATACCTAAATATAAAATAAAATAAAAATAAAAAATAAAATAAAAATAAACTTAAATAAAACAAAAAAATAAATAAAATAAAATGAGCCAAATCTACAAACCACAAACCCTGGCCTAAAACCTGGGCCTGAGCTGGCCACAGGCTGGGCCACAACCTGGATAAGCTGTGGTAAATGGGCCAGACCCTGGGATGAACCCAGGCCCTAGGCCCAAGGCTAGGCTGAGCCTGAGATAGACTGAGCCTGATCACTGAGCCTGAGCCCTAGGCACAGATCTAAGCTAAAGCCCAAATAATCCCTGAGCCAAACCATAAATAGGCTAAACTAATGATGGGTCTAACCTAACCAAAAGATAACCCTGAGCCCTAAAATAAACCTAGATAAAACTAAATAAAATAAAATAAAAACCTACTTAAAAGATAAAGATAAAATAAAAAAAGTAAACATAACCTAAAACTAAAGATTAAAATAAAAATAATAAAATAAAATAAATAAAACTAAACCAAAAAATAAACCAAATAAAACTAAAAAATAAAACAAATGTAAATAAAAATAAATAAATTTAAAAAAAATAAAACTAAATAAAACCTAAACCTAAAATAAAATAAAATAACTAAAATAATAAAAAAAACTAAATAAAACCCAAATAAACTAAAAAAAACCTAAATCTAAAAAAAAATAAACAAATAAAATAAACCTAAATCTAAACAAAATAAATAAAATAAAACCTAAACCTAAACCTAAATAAATAATATAAAATAAATAAATAAAATAAACTAAACTAAAAAATAAAACAAATAAATGAAATAACATAAATAACCAAAAATAAAACCTAAAATTAACCTAAATAAACCTAAAACCTAACCTAAAAAAAATAAAAACCTAAAACCTAAATAAAAATAAAAATAAACCTAAAATAAAAAAAAAAAAAACTAAAAATAAAATACCAAAAAAACTAAAAAATAAACTAAATTAACTAACATATATAAAATAAAAAATAAATAATAAAATAAAATAAAATACCTAAATAAAACTTGATAAACTAAATAAAAAAAAAAATAAAATCAAAACCCAACCTAGGTAACCATAACCTAAGCCACAAATGACCTGAGCCATGGAGCCTAAGCCCTAAGTGACCTAAAGCCACAGCCACAACCTGCCAGGCCCTTAAAAACTGAGCCAACTAGGCCTAAAATCAAAATCAAACAGGCTAAACTGCCACCTGAACTGCCTAGCCCCTATGGCTAAACCCCAAAACCTGAGCCATGACCCAGAAACAATGGGAATGAGGCTAAATGAAGGCCACCCTACAAACCCTACCCAGGCCACTGAGCCTAAGAACCCTAAAAACTAAACACCAATAACCTAAACCTGATAAAGATAAAATAAATAATAAAACCTAAACCTAAATAAATAAAAGATAAAATAATAAAACCTAAATAAACTAAACCAAACTAAACCTTAAATTAAGCTAAAATAAATAAATAAAATAAAACTAAACTAAAAAAAATAAACTAAATAAATCTAAAAAAATAAAAAAATAAAACTAAAATAAAATAAAATAAATAAAATAAAATAAAACTAAATAAAAACCTAAACCTAAAAATAAACACTAAAACCAAAAAAATAAAAACTAAGTAAAATCTAAATGATATAACAAAAACCTACTTAAAAAAATAAACAAAATAAAATAAACCTAAAATCTAAAATAAACTAAATAAAATAAATGAAACCTAAGTAAAATAAATAAAAATAAAAAAAGAAAAATAAACCTAAACTTAAACTAAATAAAATAAAATATAAAATAAACTAAATTAAAATAAAAAATAAAACTAAATTAATAAAAATAAATAAAACCTAAAAAAAAATAAAATAAACCTAAACCTAAAAGAAAATAAATAAACCTAAAATAAAAATAATAAACATAAACTAAAAATAAAAAAAAACTAAAAAATAAATATATAAAATAAACTTATAAATAAATAAAATAAAAAATAAATAACTTAAATGACTAAAATAAATAAAACCCATAAAAATCCAACTGACACTGAGCCCTAAACCTAAAGACCTGAGCCCTGGGCTGAGCCCTGCTGACCATGGGCCTGGGCCCTAGGCCTGATCATATTAACCACTGAGCCCAGGCCACTGACCTGGTGGGCCACTGAGCCAAACTAGGCCTGAGCTAGGCCTGATCCTGAGCCACAGGCTATTCTGGGCCAGGCCACAGGCCACATAACCCTGAGCTCAGAAGCCAAACCTAAGGCCCTGGCCAAGAGCCCTGGACCAAGGCACATCCTGAAGCCCTGGGCCCAGGCCTGGCCCTCAGCCCTGGAGCCAAAACCCACAAATAAAAACTGAGCCACTAGGCCAAAACTAAAACTGAAACCTAAAGAAATATAAATAAATATAAAATAAATAAATAAGATAAAAGATAAATATAATGATAAAACCTAGGCCAAATAAAAGTGAAATAAAATAAAAAATAAATAAATAAAACTAAAAAAATAAACCTAAATAAATACTTAAAAATAAATAAAATAAAATAAAATAAAATAAATTTAAAAAAAAATAAAATAAGAAAAACTAAATAAAAACCTAAACCTAAAAAAATAAACATTAAAATAAAATCTAAAAATAATAAAAAAATAAAATAAACCTAAATATAAAAAACTTCCTAAAAAAATAAAAAAATAAAATAAACCTAAATCTAAACTAAAATAAACTAAATAAAATAAATGAAACCTAAACCTACAATAATATAAAATAAAATAAAATAAACTAATAAACCAAAATAAAACCAAAACAAAATAAACTAAACTGCATAAAATAAAATACTAGCCTAAATTTAAAAAAATAAACTAAAATAAAAATAAAAATAAATCTAAAATAAATAAAAAATTAAATATAAAAAAATAAAAAATAAACTAAATTAAAACTACTAGTTTACTTAATTTAAGAAAAAACCCTAAACCCAAATCCAATCCTAAACACTAAACCAATACTAACCTAAACCTAAACCCTAATCCTAAAAAACCCTAAAACTACACAACCTAAACCACAAATGCATAGCCCAAAACACTAAACCCTTAATCTAAACTACTAAACAAACCAAACCATAAGCCAAACCTAAAGTAAAAAAAAATTAAAATAAACCTAAAGTTTAAAACTAATAAGCAACCTACTAGACTAGGAACATCACCCAGCCAGCTAATTTGGATCATGGAGGAGAGGAGGCCCCAATTATCGCTAAGGATCTAGAGGTGTTATTGGATATGGAGGTGGTGGAAGGAGTAGTGGTGGTTATGGAGGTAGGAAGAGTGACGATGCAATGGTGGTGGAGAGGAAGAAATAGATATGATGGTGGATCCCACTTCTCAAAGGGATGGGAACTAGAAATAAAGATGAATAAATCTACTTATGGAATTATGTCTTTATAATAAGATTTCTAGTTATTAGGATTTTAACTATGGTGTGTTGTGGTTTGTGTCTTAGAAAACTGTGCTTGATGAAATAAAAAAGAAGAAAAGTTGAATCTAAATTTGTTAAAAAAAAAAAAATCAAAACCTAAACTAAAACTAAAAACCCTAAACCCAAAATAAACCAATAAAATAAAAAAAACCAAAACCCTAGACCACAAACCCTAAATAAAAATAAAACCCTAAAACTAAAACTAAACCTAAACCTAAACCTAAAATAAAACTAAATAAAAAACTAACTAAATAAAACAAAAAATAAATAAACTAAACAATAAATAAAAAGATAAAATAAAATAAAAAAAACTAAACCTAAAATCTAAACCAAAAAAAAATAAACTAAAAAAATAAAAAAATAAAAAATAAAATAAAATAATAGCTAATATAAAAGCTAATAACTATACTAAACCTAGGCCCTGAGCTATAAAACCACAGGCCCTGGGCCTAAGGCCACTGATGACCTCCTAAATAGGCCCATACCTGGGCCTGAGCCAAACCCCCACCTAAATGGGCCCTATCCATTACTCTACCCTAACCAAACTGACTGAGCCCTAACCTTGCTGGGCCCTAGGCCTATACCACAAACCTTCCCCAAACCTTCTGACCTCCCATCCCTGACCTAACCTACCCAAAACTACCCTAACATACCTCCTATACCACACCTTATAAACCCTACTCCCTAAGATGTTCCTTGTAAATAAATTAAATAATAAATTATAAACCTACCTAAACCAAGATGGGAGAACCTTAGCGACATGAATATCACTGGGAGTCTAGATATATCACTATAGGCGGCTATGGTGGTTGTGGATTGGAGGTATGGATGGAGTAGTAGTAGTGGAGGTGGAGGCATGAGTGGTTGGTTACATTAGTGGTGGTGGCGGAGAGAGAGAGATCGAGGATATGATGGTGGATTCACTACTTGAGGTGAGGTGGTTCTAAGAGCTAGAAACTGAAGAGAATGGATGATCGATTTCTTATGGAACTATGTCTTTATAGTAGAATGGTTCTAGTTATCAGGGGTTTTAATTTTCTCTATGTGCTCATTTTTATCTATGTTGCTTGTGTCTTAGAAAAATTGGTGTTACTTGGTTGATGAAATCAAAAGAAGAATTGTTGAAAATTTATTCTCTATTAAAAAAACAAAAATACCCCAAAAACCTAAACTAAACCTAAACCTAAACCTAAATAAACCCTAAACCTAAATAATAAAAAACCTAAACCCTAAACCACCTAAACCTAAACCTAAACCTAAACCATAAACCTAATAATAATATTAAAAAATTAAAGTGCTACCACCCCCTCCTCATGTTCTAGAATTTTCCTTTCTTGCTCATTTTGTTTTTGGATCCTTGATCTATTTTGAGTGATTTCAGATCCCTAATCCGATGTTGGTGAGTCTTTCTTGGGTGATATGGGCTGCATCTTCTTTAATGATTCTTGGGAAAGTTCATGGATCCTCTAAATCATCTACCAGGCTTGGTGAAATCATTTAAAGACATTCTAAGTAGGATGGCAGTGAGTCCTTGAACTTATTTTGAGTTCTTTTTATGCATGCTTATGTGTTATCTGTTGTAAAATCTAACCTTTGAATTCACTTGGTTGGAAAGTTTACTCTTCAGGCATAATCTAAACATTTTACCTTTCTTTCATAGTCAAAACTTTCACGTGCTTTTATGATTGGTTTATTGATCCTCCACATTTCAATGATAATGATTTGGATTACTCTTTTTTCTCTCATCGTTCTTATTTTGTTTTCAATTCAAATGAGGTTCTTTGAAATGGCCTCCACTTTGATATTAAAGAAGAATCCCATTATTGGTTTGGATTCTCTCCCAAATATACAAATTCATTTGGTAAGAATTCTTTAATGATTTGCCATTCAAAATCCATAGGCTGGAATCCTTGTTATTGGATACCAAAACACCCAAATCTAGTTGTTCGATTATATGCAAAGAATTTGAAAATTTCCTATCTTTTGTTCTCTCCTTTACAAAATATATGGGCGATAACTAAATGTTTCATTCTTCAACCTCACCTAAAATCATTAAATTAAACTTTTTCTAACCTAGGGACCACATTAAATATCAAAAAACTACTTTGGAAAAAATTCTTTTGGTGTTCTAATAAACTTTTACCTTTTTTTAGATTGAAGGCTTCTAATGTGAAAAATAGCTTTCTAAACTTTTAAATGAGGATTTTATTTCCTCTAATTGATCCTTGCAATTGATAGATGAAAATGCTTTTTGGAGAACATAAATGAGAATTTAATATACATCATTCTAATTTGATGAATCTGGCTTTAATACCTCATGATAATTAGGTTGATAAATTTGATTCCATATTTCAAATTTATGATTTAACTCTCAAAAAATTTGCTTTTATCTAATTTGTCTAATGATGAAGAAGGGTTTGGTGTTCCCACTTGCCCTTAATATCAATTTTTCTCCCTCCTTTATTCTTGAAGCTCATTTATCTTTAATAAATTCTAGTGTCTTGGAAGAAGGAGAATTCACTTCTCATCAATAGATTTCTCTAAATCTGTGAATAATGTTGCTAAATCTATGATGAAGGGAAAAGAAAATGGCTTCCAAACTTTCTATTCAAAAAGAAAAAAGTTAAAATTTTTCTTAAATTCGAAACACTAGACTGTGCACCCTCCCTCTCTTCTCAAGCTCTACCCCCTTTCTTTTCTTTATGTTTAATTTTTTAGTTGGAATGTTAGAGGATTGGTACCCTTTATATTCATAAATTGAGAAATTTTTTTTATATTCATAATATTTCTTTACATATTATTCTTGAGCACTTATTCATGATAATAAAATTAACCATGTTGCTAGAATGATCAATTTCAATAATTTTTCTCTAATGTTAGTAATAAGATTTGTTTTATTTTAAATAACTTTGTAAAATTTCTATTCTTGATGATTTTATCAAGTTGTCAATAATCTCTTGTATTTGATTATTGTGTTTTGGCTCTTTTGTTTATGTATCTTGTAATAGATCTAAAGAAATCTTCTTTGGGATAACTTGACTAATTTTCCACCTATAATAAACCTTGGTTTGTTGGTTTTGATTTCAACACTATTTTGTTCTCTTCTAAATGAAGTTATGGTTGCTCTCCTAATATTCATTCCATGGAAGAATTTATCAATATGATCTTTAATTGTAATTTGATTAATATTGGTTTTAAGGGTTCCAATTATACTTGGAAAAACTCTAAAATTTGGCAAAGGTTGGACCGGATTCTATTTAATACTCATTAGATTACTCAATGGCCTATTACTTCTATCAATCATTTACGTAGAACCTTATCTAATCATGGTCCTCTTTTAGTTTCTATTAAAGATAATTCTAATAGATTAAAAAGTTTCTCTCCTTTTAGATTTCAGAACATGTGGATTTATCATATTGAGTTTTTTAATGTTGTGGCTAACAATTGAAAACACCTTTACATCCAATAATTCTATTATGGGGATGAAAATACTTTGGTTTAAGCTTAAAATACTTAAACAAACTGGTTGGTGGAACAAGCATTATTTAAAAAATTTTATATCAAAGATATGGAAAAATTGGTTTGTGATCTTGAAGTCTCTATTATGTTATCTTTAAGATTAAGGACATTAGTGAAAGATAAGATTGTTAATTTTCAAAATATGAAAGAGACTTATTGACAAAAGTTGCTAGTAAACACATTATATATGGTGCATGAAAACCTTTATGCTTTAGTTAATAAAATGAAGCCTTAAATAATATTCAAAAATTAAAGATGAAGACAATGGTGAATGGATTATATACAATAATTATATTAATAATTGGTCATTAATTACTTTAGAAATATGTTTAATAAAGTGTTCTCTTATGAAGCTATTTCTAAATCACATAATTCCTCTATTATTACCAATGATATAATTTTCTACTTTATGCTTGAAGAAGAAATTTTTTAAAGTTCTTAATAGCATGAACATAGATTCTATTGTTTTGGAGGTTTCACTAATTTTTCTAAAATGTTGGTTTATTATTAAAATGATGATTGAGGGTATGGTTAATTTTTTTAATGGAAATCTTTTCTAGATATTTCTCTATCTCTTCTAATGCTCATACCTGTAACTACTATTGGGTGATTTTGGCTTATTAGTCTTTACACCTTCAATAAGTGATTTCCAAAGTTCTTGCCAACAAGCTTAATTTTTTACATCAGATTATCTCTCAATAAACTAGTTTTGAGAGGTAGATCTATTTTGATTTACTTGTGAATTAATTCATGATTTAGACTAGAGGTGGAAACATTCTTTTCAAATTAGATATTACCAAAGCTTTTGATAATATCTATATTTCCTTTTCCATATTCGATTTATTTGGTTTTTTGCTAAATTTATTTTCTTATTAAATTTATATTAATAATGTATGGTTCTCTATTTTGCTTAATGGTGGCTTTGGGCTTCTTTCCTTCCCATGGCTTAAGATAAGGATCCTTCATCTCTTGCTTTATTTATTATTGATGTTGAGTACATATCTAGGAGCATCAATGAGTTATTCTTAAATAATCTTAGTATGTACTACAAAACTTTTGGTGGTCTTCCTTTTCCCATAAGCTTTGTATGATTTTATTATTTTTTTTTGCAATGCTTTATTCATCATATCAAGAATCAAGATTTTTTTAAATAAATTTGGTAGAAAGTGTCTTTCTATCAATGATAACAAAAGCTATTTTATTACTTCTTCAAGTATCTCAATAATAAAATCAATCAAATTGCATATCTCTAATTTTAAACATCAACACTAACCTCTTAAGTACTTGGGTGCTCCTCTTTTAATGGTCCAAAATGATCCTCCTTTATGAGTTAATTCAAAAAATTTTAAATAAAATTTCTATTTGAATTCCATTTACTTTCCTTTGGTTAGAACTATTCTTAAAAGCACTCAATTTCCCTCTTTATTTGATTCAAACTATTATTCCACAAATTCTACTCTTATCAATTGATTGCTTAATAAATGTTTTTTGGAGGTCCAATAATTCTATTAAGAGAATGCATTGGACTTCAGCATAAATGTTGTCCTTTGGTGAAGGTGGTCTTGGTTCTATTCATGAAGCTATCACTATTCTCTCATAAACTCGGTATTCTAGAAAGAATGATAGCCTTTGGGCTAATTTTATGATGGAAAAATATTGCCAAGGTAAACACTCTTCTTGTGCTTATAAAGTTGGTGACTCTCCGGTTTGGAAAGGCTTTGCTCCATTAAATGGGTTGTTGAATCCTTAATATCTTGGGGTATTCATTGGGTTCTTCTTTTGGCAAGACAATTGGATTGGCAATGGCTCTATTGACTCCCTTTTATCTACACACTCTCTTCTATCAAAGTTAACTCTTTTTGGCTTAATAATTAAAAATAAAATAAACTTGAATGACATTCCTATTTCTTTTTTGACAAGTTTTGCAACATCATATTTTTTCTAATAAATGGATCAAATTCTTTTCAAGCTCTCTTACAATGGTGATTTTGTTCTTAAAGGTTTGAATTTTATTAGAACACCTCTAATGTTTTTATTAAACTTTGGAACAATATCTTTCCCATTTCTTATTCTATTTTAGCTTGGAAGATTTTGAATAACTTCATCTATGTTGATTCCTTACTCTAGCTTAAAGGGTTTTATTTACCTTCTAAGTGTTATTGTTGCTTTCAAATTGAAAATGTTAATCATGTTTTTGTCAATGGTGCTATTGCTTCCAAATTTTGGATATGGCATGATGATTTATTTAACACTAACTATTTTCATGACTCTCTTTCATTATATAAACTTCTTGAAGTTTGTTTCCATAAAATTGTTAGGTCATATCAAAGTTTTAATTCTATTGCCCATATTTGGTTCATTTGGATGGATAGAAATGATGCTAAAATATGTGGTATCCCTATGAACCATAAAGGATCTTACTAGAACTAAAAATTCATACTTTGTTAAATGCAATTTAATTAGTAATCTTCACTTTAGAGGTTATAAATTTGTAGCTAAAAATGTATCACTTTGCATGATGATCCTTACAAGAGTATTAGGATGATACATTGGATTAAACTAAAATTTTTTTCTTAAGATCAATACTAATGGTTTGTTTCCCAAACAAATATGGTTGGTGGAATTCTTAATTTTAAAAGTACTATCATTTGTGCTTTTTTTCTACCCCTCAAAGCTTGTTCTTATTTATGTTGAGCTCATGGTATTAACAAATATTGATATTTGTTTAAGGCCTCTTTAATAGATTGAAGTTGATGCTCTTCTTTTACTTATATGCTCAATAATAAAATGGGGAATTTGACTTATTTTATCTTCAAATCACACTAAAAGCTTCTTTCTCAAGTTTGCTACAAAATTTTCACATTCTTTGTGAAGGTAATGCTTATTTCTGCTAATTTGGGAGAATTAAAATCACTTTATTTGATAACCATAGCTTACCTAAGCATATGTGTCTTTGTTAATCTAGATAACAAGACCTTACCTCAGTTTTAACCTTATGCTTTATTTGTTGATCTTTTTTTTCTATGGTGGTTTTATTCAAACTATTTTTTTTGGTTGTTTATTTTGTGCTTCCCTCACCCAGTGGTTTTATTTTATTTCTATACTTAAACCCCTTCCTCTTAACTTATTCTATACTTGACAAACCCTTTTTTTTTTGGGTCATAGTGGTTATAATTGATTTCACTATCTCAGCGGTGGTTTCATGCTTCTTCTTTTATACAATAGATTTTTGAGGGTCTATTTGGTTGTGGTTGTGCCCATTTTTACTACCCTTTTATTAATGGATGTTGGGTTTGCCTCTAGTTTGGTTGGCTATGGTTATTAATTGGATTTTTTTCTTGGTTGGCTCTACTTGATGTTTCATCTCTTCATTTTGGTTATTTTTGGTGGTTATTTTTTCATAACTGCTACTGGCCTCTTCTAGCTTGGCTTAGTTTTGGGTTTTTTTGTGGTTAATGTTCTCCTTTCCTGGTTTGCCTTGGGGACTTCTACTAGTTGGCTTTCCCTCTACCTTGTGGATTGGAGGTAGCTGTTCTATGGTTGTTGTCTTCCTATCTTCTCCTTTGTGATGATTGTCTACGCTTTGGGAATTGGAAAGGATTTTGTTTGTCTCTGGCCTTGTTCCTTTCCTTATACTTTTGCTGCTTGTGGTTGGGTGGTCCTCCTTGGCCTTTATGCATGGGTGACTACCATTTTGTTTCTTGGTTATTTTGAGATCTCAGTGGGTTGTGCTTTGTCTATTTGTTGTTCTTTCCCTCTTTTTGGGCTTTGTATTGGCTTTGTTTACTAGTTGATTTTGTTGGTTGGCTGGTTGGCTATTTTGGTTGGCTAGGTTGGTTGGTTGGGTGGATGTGTTGGCTATGTTTGATGGTTGGTTTATATGCTTTTGGTAGGGTTCTCTAGTTGGGTTTCTGGTCTGCTACTAGGTTAGTTATCCTCTCTTGGGTGCATCTGCTTTTCTTTTATTTTTGTTCTTGGTTTGGATGTCAATTTTCTCTTGATTCTCTTGTTTTCATCTGTTGTAGCTAGTGGTTTTATTTATTTTGTTGGTGGAGGATATGAGTTCTTGTGGTTTTTTTGGTCATGTTTTAGGAATTTGCTTGAGGGTTTTTTGGCTGTCTTGCCTTAATGCTTGTGTTGTGGCTTGGTGTTTTGGGATTTATGTTGGCTATTGGTATTCCCTCTATTTATTTGGCTCTCATTATTCTTGATATTTGCCTCTTGGTTGGTGGTTGTGGATTTGTTTATTCTTTTGCCTTGGTGGTGGTTTTGATGGTAATTCTGGATACCCTCTTGGCCTCTATCCATGGCTTTCCTCTCTCTCTTCTTGCTTATCTCTATTTGCTATTTGGGTGGAGGTTTTTGATTTGGATTCTAGTGCTCTGGAGATAGTTGTTGGTTGTTGTTTTCCTTTGGGACTATTTTTCTTGTTATTTATTTTATTTATACTCTTTTTTTCATGTTCTCTTCTTCTATTGGTGGTGGAGTTGGTTTATTTAGCTTGGATCTGTTGTAACTTAGGATGTTGGCTTTAAGTGATTGGTTTTATTGTGGGTTTTATTGGTGGGTTGTTCTTTGTTTGGGTATTTTCTCTTTATTTGGTGTGCGGATCACTATGGACTATTTTTTCCTTGGATGGTTGCTATATTTATCATTGGCCTTGATGTTTCCTCATCTTCTCTGGTTGGTAGCATGCATATGATTGTAACCCTTCTCATGAAGTTTGGATGCTCATATGTATTATTGCCTGAGATGATCTTAATTGAGCTGAGCCTTCTCTTTCAGCTCTTTCTAAATTTACTTTATCTTTTCTCTTGATATGACCATTGCCTTTATAGTGTTTTGTAGATTTCTTTTGGTTGGAACTTCATAGATGGAATGATCTTTACTCGGTCTCAATCTTGTGATCTTTGCTTATCTTGACTTCTCAAAAGGATCATGGCTGTATTTGACTAGTCTTTATTGCTTTCTTGAGTTATATTAGTCTTATTTTGGGACTTTTCTCAGTTGCTTTTAAGCAATTGTGTTTGCAATTTAATTTTTTTTCCATAGTATTTAGATGGGGGTTTAGCTCTTTAGGTTTCTTATAGCTCTGTGAGCAGTAGAACTTTGTTCTTTTAAGGACATTGTATCCTTTATTTTTATGGTAATAAAATTCAAACTTTCCTAAAATAAACACTAAATGCCACCTAAACCCTAAACCTAAATCATAAAAGCTAAAAACATAAACCTAAATAAAAATAAAACCTAAAAATAAATAAATAAAATACCTAAACAAATAAAATAAAATAAAATAAAATATAAAACCTAAAATAAAAAAAAGAAAATAAAATTAAAAATAAAACTAAAATAAAATAAAATAAATAAAACCTAAACTAAATAAAAATAAAAACCTAAATAAAATAAAACTAAACCTAAATAAAAAAATAATAAAATAAAATAAAATAAAAACCTAAACCTAAAAATAAACCTAAAAAAATAAACCTAAAAAATAATAAAACATAAACCTAAATAAAAAAACCTAAACCTAAAAAAAAATAAATAAACCAAAACAAACATAAATAAACCTAAACCTAAACTAAACTAATAAAATAAAACCTAAACCTAAAACTAAAATACCTAAATAAACCTAAAATAAACTAATAAACCTAAAAAAAAAAAATAAAATAAAACCTAAACTAAAAATAAAAAAAATAAAACTAAATAAAAACCAAAAAATAACTAAAATAAAAAAAATAAAACCTAAATAAACTAAAATAAAATAAATAAAATAAATCTAAAATAAAATAAAAATAAAATAAATAAATTAAATAAATAAAAAAAAATAAAATAAATAAAAATAAACTGCTGGTTTGCATGATTAAAAAAAAAACCTAAAATAAAACACAAACCCCTAAACCTGAGCCACAAACCACAAAACCTAAAAGAATAAAACCCAAACACAAGGCACGAACCCCAAAACCTGAGCAGATCTAAAACCCCAAACAAACCCAAAAAAGCCCAAAAAACCTAAAAACACAAACTAGTAAATAAAACATAAAACAAAAAATAAAAATAAAACTAAACCTAAATAAAATAAATAAATAAAATAAAATAAAACCTAAAACTAAAACTAAACTAAAGCTAAACAAAAGCTTAAATAAAAATAAAAAAATAAAAATAAAACTAAAATAGGATAAAATAAAATAAATAATTAAAAAAAACCAAAAAAATAAAACCCTAAAGCCTAAAACCTAAAAGAAACCCAAAGAAAAAATGAGCAAAAATAAAAACCAAAGGAAAAGCTAAATAAAAACTAAAATAATAACTAAATAAAAAAAATAAAATAAATAAAAACTAAATAAAGATAACTAAAACTAATAAAACAAAATAAAATAAACCTAAACTAAATAAAATAAATAAACTAAAATAAATAAAACCTAAACCACCTAAAATAAAATAAACCTAAAGATAAAATAAATTAAAATAAAATAAATAAAACTAAACTAAACTAAAAAAAAAAACTTAAAAAAAACCTAAAATAAAAATAAAATAAAACCTAAAACTAAAAAATAATAAAATAAAAGAAAAATAAAAAAACAAAAAAGCTAAAATAAAACCTAAAATAAACTAAAATAAAACTAAACTAAAATAAATAAACTAAAAATAAATAAACTAGTAAATAAAATAAAAATAAACAAATAAATAAAATAAAATAAAATAAAATAAATAAAATATAATATAACTAAATTTTTAAAATTTTAAAAAAAAACCCTAAACCTAAAATAAAACCACTAAACCATAAAAACTATAAAACCCCAAACCTTAAGCAAATGCAAAAACTAAACCAAAACCCTAAATCCTAAACTAACCTAACCTTACACTAAACTAACACTAAACCTAACCACTAAACCTACAAACCTAAAATACAAACCTCAAAAGAAAACACAAACCTAACCAAAACTAAACCTAAACCCCAAAACTATAAACTTATTTCACTTTTGGCTGATGGGTTATTTTTTACCTCTAGTTTTGGGTTGGCTGGTGGCTTTGCAGTGGTTCATCTTTCCAGACATGGGTTGGCTTATCTTTTGACACTTGTCTTCTTCAGCCTTGTTACTGGTTGCTTGGATGAGATGGTTTCTCTAACTTTATTCTTTTACACACTAGTTGGTTTTGGCTCTCCTCTTGAACCACAGAATTACTTTTCTAGTTTTTCATGGTTGGATAGGTGGCCTTCCTAGTGGGAACTGTTGGTTGTTGCCTTTCGAACCTTCTTTTGTAGAATTTCCTAGCTACATTTTGGGTTTGCCTCCAGTTTGTTGTTTATTATTAGATACTTCTTTTCTTTGGTTTTGGGTTTAGTAATTATCCTAAATTAGCCTCATTGTTATTGTAGCACATTTTGCATTATTATTATGCTTCTGTTAGTTTTTTGTTTCTGGAAGTTTTTTTTTGGCAAGTCCTTAGCTAGTTGTTTCCTTTATGGTTTTGAGCTTATTTTGGACCTCTATTGTATGGTGCTTTGTTGGTTTTCTCTTTCCTTGGCTGGGGATGCTTCCTTTGTTGGTTACTTATTATGGGATATTCTCTTGGGTTGCCTTATGGTTGATTTATGTAGCTGGTTTGGTTGGAGGACTTTTAGTTATCCTTGGAATCTTGGTTGGTTGATTTTTTTTTTCCTTGTTGGTCTTTTCCTTATTCTTGGACAATTTGTTGGAGCCTTTATCTTTGAACCTTTGTTGATCTTTTTAGATTGGACTTTTGGTTTCTGGTGATTGGTGGTTGCCTTTGGCCCCCTTTTGTGTGACTATTTTATCTTCTATTGATTTGCACTAGATGCAGCTTATGTTTCCTTCAGTTGATGGTTTCATTTTTGAGCTGTTTAGTCATTTGTGGTTGCTCACCCTAGTTTGGCTTGGTGACTACTACTTGTTGGGACTTTGGCTTGAGGGATCCTATCTTGGTTTTGTTGGTTGTTTCTCTGTTAATTGCATGGGTCTGGTGCTTGCTGACTGTTGGTTCTGGGTTTTCCCTTATTTAGAGCTTGGATGGGTATTTGGATAATGGCTATTGTTGGTGTTCTAACTTTGTTCTAGCCTCTCTAGGTTATTGTGATTAGTCTATTGTGGTTTTTGGTGGTTTGGCTACTAGCTAGTTGCTGGTCGGTTGCTCTTTGTTAAATGGTGCAGATCTGAACTATGGCCTTGGATGTTTGCTTATATGTATGTTAGCTATAATGGCTTTGATGTTACTCACTTCTTCTCTTTGGTTGGCAGCATTACATATGATTGAAACCCTTTTTTATTACGTTTGGTTGTTCATATGTATTGTTAACCCTTGATATGATCCTAATTGAGCTTGAGCTTTCATTCTCTCTCAATTTCCTCTATCCCTTATCCTTTTAGCTATGACTTTTGCCATTGTGTGGTAAATTTCTTTTGTTGAAACTTTATAGAGGGAATGGTTGGTACCTCAACCCAACGTGTTGTTGTGGATCTTGCTTATCTTGCTTTCTCAAAGAAATCATGAACTATTGACTCATTCTTTTATTATTTTTGATTTGTTTTATTCTTACTTACTTTTTTTCTCTTATGCTTTTTAGCTGTTGTATTTGCTCTTTTATTTTGTTTTCTTTTTCTAATGTACTTAGATGGGAGTTTAGCTCTTTAGGTTTCTTGTAGTTCTGAGAGGAGAAATTTTAGAGCTTTACCCCTTTTAAGGATATTGTATCTTTTCCTTCTATGGTAATAATAAACCCCCCCCCCCCCAAAAAAAAAACTCTAAACTCTAAATCCTAAACCTAAACCCTAAACCAAACCCAAAACCTAAACCCTAAACCTTAAACTCTAAACTAATTCTAAACCCTAAACCCTAAAAAACCTTAACCCTAAAGCATAAACCTTAAACCCTAAACCCTAAACCCTAACCATAAACCTTAAACCCTAAACCCTAACCCTAAACCCTAAATATTGAACCCCAAACCATAAACCTAAACCTAAAGTAACTAAATAAATTTAAAATAAACCTAAACCCTAAAACCTAATAAACCTAAACTTTAAGAATGGGCAGAACCTTGACGATATGAACATCATCGTCAACAAGGCTAAGTCTACTGGTGGGCAAGGTGGGGTCATTGTTATCGTAGTGGTGGTGGGGATCGAGGTGCCGTGGATTTGGAGGTGGTGGGCGTGGTTGGTGGTGGGAGGACCATGAGGTTCAGTGGCGAGGGAGAGATGGGGATATGATGGTGGATCCGCTACTCGAGAGGTCGGGTGGTTCTGGGAACTGGAGAAATTGAAGAGACCGATATCCGCTTATGGAACTATCATTATAATAGAGACAGTTCATGCAATCTAGGGTTTTTGATTTGCTCTATGCATGCACAATTTTGATCTATGTAGTCTCTAGTGCCTTAGAAAACTTGGTGTGTTACTTGGTTGATGAAATCGAAAAGAAGAAATGTTGAATCTAAATTTGTTCTACATTCCAAAAAAAAGAACCAAAAACCCTAAACCATAAACTAAACCCTGAACCTTAAACCAAAAACTTAGACCTAAACCCTAAAACCCTAAACCCTAAACCCTAAACCCTAAACTCTAAACCCTAAATCATAAAACCTATAACTTAAAACATAAACCCTAAAACCTAAACCCTAAACCCTAATCCCTAAACCCTAAATCCTCAACCCCAAACCCTAAATCCTCAATCCTAAACCCTAAACTAACCCTAAACCCTAAAAAGCTTAAAACATAAACCCAAACTAAATATAACCTAAAAATAAAATAAATAAACAAACCTAAACCAAAATAAAATAAACTAAAATGTAAACCAAAAACCTAAACCTAAACTTAAAAGAAAATTAAATAAAAAAATAAACTAAACTAAATTAACATAAATAAAAGCCTAAACTAAACTAAAAAAACAAATTAAAAAAAAATTAAACCTAACATAAAAATAAAAAGAAATAAAAACTAAATAAAAACATAAACCTAAAAAATAAACCGAAAAATAAGTAATAAATAAAACATAAACCCTAAACTAAAAAAGCCTAGACCAAAAATAAAAATGAAATAAACCTAAACCTAAACTAAAATAAACAAAGCTAAAATAAATAATACCTAAACCTAAACCTAAACTAAATAAATTAAAATTAACTAAAAATAAACCTAAACTAAAAAAATAAAATCTTAAAATAAACCTAAAAAAAACTAAAACCTAAACCTAAAAAAATAAAATAAAAAGTTAAACCTAAACCTAAAAATAAAAAATAAAACCTAAACCTTCAAAAATAAAAAAAATGAAACTAAACTAAAAAATAAACCTAAACCTAAACCTAAAATAAACTAAAATTAAAAACCAAAACTAAAATAAATAAATAAAAAATAAATAAACAAAACTAAATAAAAAAAAAATAAACTTAAATAAAAAAAAGAAAATAAACAAAAATAAATAAAAAAACTAAATAAACTAAATAAACCTAAACCTATGAGTTTACCTAATTCAAAAAAAAATTAAAAAAATAAAATAAAAATAAAATAAACAAAACCCTAACCCTAAACCCTAAACCCTAAACTCTAAAACCCTAAACCCTAAACCCTAAACCCAAAACCCTAAACCTAAACCCTAAACTCTAAAACCCTAAACCTTCAAACCTACAACCCTAAACCCTAAACCCTAAAAAACTAAAAAAACCTAAAATAAACAAAATAAAACCTAAAATAAAATAAAACCTAAACTAAAACCTAAACCTAAAAAAATAAAAATAAAATAAAAAAAAATAAAACTAAACTAAAATAAAATAAAATAAAGTAAACTAAAATAAAATAAACCTAAAAAATAAAAAAACCTAAATAAATAAAATAAAACATAAAATAAAATAAAATAAAATTAAAAAAAATAAAATAAAACTAAATAAAACCTAAACCTAAAAATAAATAAAAATAAAACCTAAACACTAAACTAAAAAGTAACCTAAACTTAAAATAAACAAAATAAAACAAACCTAAACCTAAACTAAAATAAATAAAACCTAAACTTAAACCTATAATAAACTAAACCTAAACCCTTAACTAAATAAAATAAATAAAAAATAAACCTAAACCTAATCTAAAAAAATAAAACTTAAAAATAAACCTAAACCTAAAAAAAATAAAATAAAACCAAAACTAAACCTAAAAAATAAAAATAAACCTAAACCTAAAAATAAAAAATATAAATAAAACTAAACTAAAAGTAAACATTGACCTAAACCTAAACCAAAAAAATAAAATAAATAAACCTAAACTAAAATAAATAAACTAAACTAAATAAAATTAAAAAATAAACCTAAATAAAATAAAAAAATAAAATAAATTAAAATAAATAAATAAAAACTAAATAAACTAAGTAAACCTAAACCTATTTACTTAATTTTAAAACCTAAACCTAAATTAAACCCTAAACCCTAAACCCTAATCCTTAAACCCTAAAAAACCATAAACCATAATCCTACACCCTAAAAAACCCTAAACTCTAAACTCTAAACTAACACTAAACCCTAAACCCCCGCCCATACAACCCTAAACCCTAAACCCAAAACCCAAAACCCTACAACCCTAAATCCTAAACCCTAAAACCTAAACCCTAAAGCTTAAACACTAAACCCTAAACCCTAAACCCTAAACCCTAAGCAAACCCCAAACCATAAACCCTAAACTTATTATCACTTTTGGCTGAGTTGGGTTTTTTGACCTCTAGATTTTGGGTTTGTGGTTGCTACCTTATGGTTCTTGTCTTTCCACTTGGCTTGGTTCTTCGGCCTTGTGGCTATTATCTTCTCTCTGTTACTTGCTAGTGGATGAGATGTTTCTGCTCTATCTTTATTCTATTTTCTGCATTGGTTGGTTTATTGGCTCTCATCTTGAACTCAAATTACTTTTGCTGGTTGATGGTTTCATTTCTGAGCTGTTCAGTCATTTGTGGTTGCTCACCCTCATTTGGCTTGGTGACTGCTACTTGTTGGCACTTTGGCTTGAGGGCTCCTATCTTGCTTTGGTTGGTTATTTCTATTAATTGGCATTGGCCAGGTGCTTGATGGTCTGGTCTTGGTTTGGAGCATGGGTATTTGGATAATGGTTGTTGTTGGTGTTCCGACTTTATTTTAGCCTCTCTCTATGTTATTATGATTAGTCTATTGTAGTGTTTTTTTGGTGGTTTTTCTTCTAGATGGTTGCTAGCTGATTGCTATTTGTTTAATGGTCCAGGATCTAGAACTCTACGGACTGTTGGCCTTGGATGTTTGCTTGTATCAAATATGCTGGCTATGATGGCTTTGATGTTACTCACCTCTTCTCTCTAGTTGGTAGCATTACATATGATTGTAACCCTTCTTTATGAAGTTTGGATGCTCATATGTATTGTTTCCCCTTAGGATGATCGTAAATCAGCTTGAGCATCTCAACTCTCTCATTTTCCTTTCTTTATCCTTATCCTTTTTAGCTATGAATTTTGATTTTATAGTGTTTTACATATTTCTTTTATAGGTTGGAAATTTACATAGGGAATGATCATTACTCAGTCAACCCAAGTGTTGTTACTATGGATCTTGCTTATCTTGCTTTCTCAAAGATATCATTAACTCATGACTCATCTTTTATTATTTTCAGATTTGTTTTAGTCTTACTCATGTCTTTTTCTTTATGCTTTTAGCTATTCTATTTGCTCTTATGTTTTCTTTTCTTTTCTCATGTACTTAAATGGGAGTTTAGCTCTTTGGGTTTTGTAGCTCGAGAATAGTAGAATTTTAGAGCTTTACACATTTTAAAGAAATGATATCTTTTCCTTTTATGGTAATAAAATTCTATCTTTCAAAAAAAATCCTAAACCTTAAACCTTTAACCCTCAGCCCTAAACCATAAACCCTAATCCCAAACCCTAAATGTAAACCTAAAGTAACTAAATGAACTAAAAATGTACCTAAAACCTACAACCTAATAAACCAAAACCTAAATGTAAACCCTAAGAATGGGTGAGCCTTGACGAAAGGAACATCACCTCCCGGGCCTAGATCTAGCTGGAAGCAAGGTGAGGCGGCATATCAGAGTGGTGGAGTGGATATGGAGGTGTGGTGGATAAGGGAGGTGGTGCGAAAGGGTGGCAAAGTGAAAGATTGGGGATATGATATGGATCCCGCTACTCGAGAGGATGGGGTGGTTTTGATGGGACCTGGAGAAATTGAAGAATGACCCATCCGATCTGCTACATGTGGAACTGTATCTTGATATTAAAGATGGTTCTAGTTATCTATGGTTTCTTATTTGCTCTATGCATGCTCATTTTTTATCTATGTCGCTTGTGTCTTAGAAAACTTGGTGTGATACTTGGTTGATGAAATCAAAAAGAAGAAATGATGAATCTAAATTTGTTCTCTGTTAAAAAAAACCAAAACCCTAAACCCTAAACTAAAACTTGAACCCTAAACCTAAAACCAAAAGTAAACCCTAAACCCTCACCCCTAAAACCCTAAACCCTAAACCTAAACCCCAAAACCTAACCCTAAATAAATAAAAAATAAACCTAAATAAATATAAATAAAATAAAATAAAATATCATAAATAAAAAATAAACTAAATAAATTTAAACCTACCAGTTTATTTAATTTAAAAAAAAATAAACCTAAAATAAAACCTAGAGCCTAAACCCTAAACCCTAAACCCAAAACACTAAACCCTAAAAAACCCTAAACCTTAAACCCTAAACCCTAAAACCCTAAATCCTAAACTAAACCCTAAATGTTAAGCCATAACCTAACCCTAAACCCTAAACCCAAACCCAAAACCCTACAACACTAAACCCTAAACCCTAAACCCTAAACCCTAAACCCTAAACTTTAAACTTTAAACCCTAAACCCTCAAAACTGTAAACCCTAAAGCCTAAGCACTAAACCCTAAACCCTAAACACTAAACCCTAATCATAAACCCTAAACCCTAAGCCATAAACCCTAAACTTATTTTTCAATTTTTAGCTTGAGCTGGGTTATGTTTTGACCTCTTGCTTTTGGGTTTGCTTGGTGGTTGCTACCTGGTAGTTCTTGTCTTTCTGTAGTTGGTTTTTTTTTGGTGTATTCTTTGCCTTGTTACTCTGGGGATGAGATAGTTTCTACTCCGGCTTTATTCTATTTTTTGCTTGTTTTGTTATTTTCCTCTTGAACTCAAATTACTTTTGTTGGTTTTTCATGGTTGGATGGCCTGAGTGGGAACTACTATTGGTTGTTGCCTTTGCCTTCTTTGGAGAATTTCCTACCTATTTTTTTGGGGGTTTCCTCCTAGTTCATTGTTGTTTGTCATTGGATACTTCTTTTGCCTTGGTTTTGTGTTTGGTTATTCTCATAGGATTAGCCTCTGTTGGGTGTTTTATTTGCAACATGTTTTATGTTGTTATTATGTTTCTTGTCAAGTTAGTTTTTGTTGTCGGGAAGTTTTTTTTTGGTTATTCAGTCGCTATTGTTGCCTTTCAATGGTGGATGTGCTTCTTTTGGACCACTATTGTGTAGTGCTTTGTTGGTTTTCTACTTTTCCTTGGCTGATGGGGATGCTTCATTTGTTGGTTACTTATGATGGGTTATTCTCTAGTGGTTTCCTTATGGCTATTTTACTTTACTGGTTTTGTTGGAGGAGCTTTACTTATCCTTGGAATCTTGGTTGGCTTTTTCCTTCTTTTTGGAAAGTTGCTGGAGCCTTTTGCTGTGCCTGCCAAACCTTTGCTTATCCTTTTGGATTGAACTTTTCATTTTTGGTTGGTGTGGCCCTCTTTTATGTGGATGTTTTGTCTTACGGTGATTTACTGCATCTTATGTTTTCTTGTTGATGGTTTCTGAGTTTAGTCATTTGTGGTTGCTAACCCTAGTTTGGCTTGGACTACTTGTTGGGACATTGGCTTGAGGGTTCCTATCTTGGTTTTGTTGGCTATTTCTCCATTAATTGGCATTGGTCTGGTGCTTACTAATGGCTAGTTCTAGTTTTCCCGGTGCTTTATGTAAGTTGGTTGTTGTGGTTGCTCTTTGTTTAATGTTGCAAGATCCGGAACTCTGAGGGCTTTGGAAGTTTGTTTATATCGTATGGCTATGATGGCTTTGATGTTACAAACCTCTTCTCTCTGATTGGAAGCATTACATTTGATAATAACCCCTCTTTATGAGGTTTCCATGCTCAAATGTATTGTTGTCCCTTCCCGTTCTTAGCTCTCTTCTTTTCCTCTCTTCATCCTTATCCTTTTTAGCTATGACTTTTACATTTGTAATATTTTGTAGATTTTTTTTAAAGGTTGGAACTTTACAAAGGGAAAGGTCATTACTTAGTCAAGACAAGCGTTGTTGCTGTGGTTCTTTCTTATCTTGCTTTCTTAGACGAATCATGAACTACTGCTGACTCATCCTTTTACTATTTTCAGGATTTATTTTAGTCTTACTCCGTGTTTTTTTCTCTTATGCTTTTTAGCTGTTGTATTCGCTCTTTTATTTTCTTTTCTTTTTCTAATGTACTTAGATGGGGTTTAGCTCTTTAGGTTCGTTGTAGCTTTGAGAGCAGTAGAATTTTAGAGCTTTACCCTTTTTAAAGATAATGTATCTTTTCCTTTTATGGTAATAAGATTCTAACTTTCCTAGAAAAAAACAATAAACAACCCTAAACTGTAAACCTTAAACTCTAAACCTAAACCCTAATCCCTAAATCCTAAACCCCTAAACCCAAAACCCTAAAGTGTGAACTCTAAACCCTAAACCCTAAACTTGTTTAAAAAACCACCACCATGCCTTACCTACTAAACTAAACCTGACCACCACAACCTAAAATCCTAAACCCTACCCACTAAACCCTAAACCTAATTAAACCCTCTCCACACCTACCCTAAATCTTACCATAAACCCTAAACTAAAATTATAAAATAAAATAAAATAAAACCTAAACTAAAACCTAAACCTAAACCTATAATAAAGATAAAACTAAACTAAATAAAATAAAATAAGACCTAAACTAAACAATAAAATAAACTTATGGATAAAACCTAAATAAAATAAAACTAAACCTAAAATAAAATAAAATAAACTTAAGATAAAATAAAATAAAACTAAATAAAACTTAAACATAAAATAATAAAAAAATAAATAAAATTACATTTAAACCCTAACTAAAAAAAAACCAAAAATAAAATAAATAAAATAAAAATAAAATAAACTAAATCTAAACTAAAAGAAACAAAAATAAATAACATAAACTAAACCTAAATTAACTAAACCCTAAACTAAACCTAAACTAATAATAAAATAAACTAAAATAAATAAACTAGCTAAAATAAAATAAAATAAACCTAAAATAAAACTTAAAACCTAAACCTAAAATAAAATAAAAAACCTAAACCTAAAAATAAAATAAAAATAAAACTATGCTAAAATAAACTAAACTAAACCACATAAATAAACTAAAACAAACTAAAATAAATAAACCTAAACAGATAAAACTAAATAAATAAAAAATAAACCTAAATAAAGAATAAATAAAATAAATAAATAAACTAAATACTAACTGGCGTGGTGGTTTATTTAATTTTTTTTAAAATACCCTAAGCCCTAAACCCACAGGCCACTAAAATCATGGCACTGAGCCCTAGCTCTGAGCCCTAGGCCCTAGGCCACTGACCTATGAGCCTAGGCCTAGGCACATGAGGCCTGAGGCCACTGACCTGGGCCTGAGCCACACCTGGGCCAGATACCCTGGCTTTTAGGCCACTGAGCCCTGAGATCCCTGGGCCCTAGGCCACAGGCCCTGAGCCTGAGCCACAGGCCTGGGCACTGATCCTATGACCTGAGCTGGCCAGGCCCCACATGAGGCCCAGGCTCTCCTGCATCTGAGCCACTGACCTGGCCATGTCCTAAATGAGCCACTGGACCTTGAGCCCTGACCTGGGCGCCACTGATCGGCTATAACCACAGGCCCTAGGCCATGGCCAACCCTACTAGGCCAAACACCACTTTAGTCCTGACCCTACTGACCCTGAGCCACAACCTTAAATCCAAACTAAAACCTAAACCCTAAATCCTGACCTTAACCTAAAAAAACCCAAAACATAAAAACCTAAACCACAACCCCAAAACACTAAACCATAAACCCCAAACCTTAAACTAAACCTAAAGTAACTAAATAAATTAAAATAAACCTAAAACCTTAATCTAATAAACTTAACCTAAACCTAAGCCTAAGAATGGATGAACCTTGATGGCAACATCACCATCAACTAAGCTCTAGATCTAGCTGGGTGGAGGCGATGATTATCCTTGATGGTGGTGGGGGATCTAGGAGGTCTTGGTGGATGTGGAGGTGGTCATCGAAGCATAAACCTAAAAAGAAAATAAAATAAAAAGTCAAAATTAAACTAAAATAAAATAAATAAAAACCTAAACTAAAGTAAAAAAAATAAAAAACCTAAATAAAATAAAAAATAAACCAAAAATAAAAATTAAATAAAAACCTAAATCTAAAAAGTAAACCAAAAAATAAATAAAAATAAAATATACACCCTAAACCAAAAAAAAAAACTAAACCTAAAATAAAAATAAAATAAAACTAAACTTCAACAATAATAAACAAAACTAAAATAAATAAAACCTAAAATAAATAAACCTAAACCTAAACTAAATAAAATAAATTAAATTAAAAAAACCTCAACCTAAATTAAAAATTAAACTAAAATAAACCTAAAATAAATTTAAACCCTAAACCTTAAAATGAAATAAAACCTAAACCAAACCTAAAAATAAAAATAAAATCAAAATGTAAAATAATATAAAAATAAACTAAACTAGAAAATAAACATAAACTTAAACCTAAAACTAAAAAAAAACTAAAATAAAAAACCTAACCTAAAATAAATAAACCTAACATAAATAAACTAAACTAAATAAAAAAGAAAATAAACCTAAAGAAATATAAAATATAAATTAAACTCAAATAAATAAAAATAAGCTTTGTAAGCCTAAACCTACATGTTTATTAAATTTTTTTTAAAAAAAAATTTTAAAAATTAAAATCAAAATTAAAAGAAAACTAAACCCTAAAACCCTATAAACTAAACTTTAAACTCTAAAACCCTAAAAAAAACCTTAAAGCCTACAACCCTAAACCATAAACCCTAAACCCTAAAAACTTAAAAACCTTAGCCTAAACTAAACAAAATCAAAAAATAAAATAAAGAAAAAAAGTTAAACCTTAATAAAATAAAAAAATAAAAATAATAAAAACTTAAACTAAATCCTAAATGTAAACCTAAACCTAAAAATAAAATAAAATTTAAAATAAGAACTAAACTAAAATAAAAGAAATAAAACTCTAAACTAAACTCAAAAAAATAAAATAAACCTAAAAATAAGAAACCTAAATAAAATAAAAACTAAATATATATTAATTATAAAATATACCTAAAATAAATTAAAAACTAAATAAAAACCTAAACCTAAAAAATGAACTTAAAAATATAACATAAAAACTAATAAAAAATAAAACCAAAACCTAAACTAAAATAAACTAAACTAAAATAAATAAAACCTAAACCTAAACCTAAAATAAATTAAACCTAAACCCTAAACTAAATAAAATAAAATAAACTAAAAAAACCTAAACCTAAACTAATAAAACCTAAAATGAACCTAAAATAAAACCTAAAACCTAAAATGTAAAATAAAATAAAACCTAAACCTAAAAACCTCAACCAAAAAATTAAATAAAATAAAAGAATAAATAAACTTAAACTAAAAAAATAAACTAAATTAAATAAAAACATAAAATAAACTAAATAAAAAAAAATAAATAAATAAAATAAAATATAAAATAAACTAAAGTAAATAAAAATAAACTAAATAAACCTAAACTACTAGTTTACTTAAAAACAAAAATAAATAAAGATTAAAATTAAAATTAAAATAATAAACCCTAACCCTAAACCCTAAATAAACCATAAACCCTAAACCCTAAACCTAAACCATAAACCTACAACCTAACCACTAAACCCTAAACCCATAAACCCAAACCCTAAAAACCTAAAAAACCTTTAAACTAAATAAAACCTAAAAGTAAAATAAATAAAAGTTAAACATAAATAAAAAATAAAAACAAAAAAAATCTAAACTAAAACCTAAACCAAACTTAAACCTAAAAATAAAATGAAAAATAAAACTAAACTAAAATAAAATCATAAATAAAACCTAAACTAAACTAAAAATATAAAGTAAACCTAAAAATAAAAACCTAAATAAAATAAAAACAAAATGTATAATAAAAATAAAATAAACCTAAAATAAAATAAAATAAAATAAAAACTAAATAAAACATAAAAATAAAAATGAACCTAAAAAAATTAAACCTAAAATAAATAAAAATTAAAACCCTAACTAAAACAAACCTAAACCTAAATTAAACTAAATAAAATAAACCTTAACCTAAACAAAAATAAACTAAACTGAAATAAATGAAACTTAAAACTAAACCTAAACCCTAAACTAAATAAAATAAAATAAACTAAAAATAATCCTAAACGTAAACTAAGAAATAAAATCTAAAATATACCTAAAATAAAACCTAAACATAAACCAAAAAAAATAGATATAAAACATAAACAT
>JAKCPB010001617.1:0-104878 GCA_021442155.1 Cymbidium sinense | reverse complement strand
GTTTCATCAACTATGCATCAGTGTATGAAGTACCTAAAAGAAGGAGAAGAATTCATAATTCCTGGTAACCTATAACCATTCTCCATCTATAAAGCAAAGATCTATGAAGATACAAAATATTTCATCTATAAAGAGCCTAAGCTAACAGAGCCTCTTGAAGCGGTAGCATCCATTTTAGGAACTAAAAAGCAACTTCACAAAGTGAAATAGTAGAAGCAAAAAGGAAAAAAGAAGACAATGCTAACTCTCCCTAAAGCACTTGATTCTACATCTAAATCAAGAAGATCAGTTCATTTGGGAAGTGACACATAAGAAGAAAAGATATTCTATTAAACCTAAGGAACTTATAAGCTTTCAAGAAAAGTAAAGTATGAAATAAGTGATCGAGTCGACTATGATTTCAAATCTACTTATGAAATAGAGGTCGAGGATCGATCAAGAAGGATAACTCATTTGGCAGTGTCAGAGGACTCCTTCAAAATTATACCCATCTCTCAGCAGTACTTCAAAGAAATTACTCCACTGGAGATTCATAATATTGAAGAATTGATAATATTCTATGTACTGCTGTTGAGTGAGAGTGGCAGAACTGGAATTATATTTTATAAATTTAAAGAGTCTTATCCTCATAATTTTGACCCTACTCAACATGAAATTGATGAGATAGTGCCAACAAGAATACCAATATACTATCCAAATTGCAAAAATGATGCATAAGCTTGAAATTCATATTGGAACTACTAAACATAGGTCTCAAATCTTTAACAAGATGTGGAGCCAAAGAAGTCCTATCATCATGAAGAAGTGATAAGTTTATCGCTAAAGGTCTTGGGTTCATCCATAAATCTCATCAAAATAAAGTTTGTTATAATATAATAAGAGCTGAGATCGAAACTAATAGTGACAAAGAAGATGATCTCCATGAAATTCTTCTTACAAATGACAAAGAAGTAGAAGAAGCACCAAGAACTCAAGATGGTGGACAAACAACTACTATGAATGAACTCAAAGAAATTAACCTAGAGTTGAGGATGATCCCCAACTTTCATCGTGGTGCCCTTCTACGATGAGAAAGTTGAAGAGCTTAAAATGCTACTTGTGAATTGAGATTGCTTTGCCTAAACATATTCTAAATGCAAGGCTTATCCCTTGATGTAGTAGTTCATAAACTTGCCATTAAATTAGATGTGATGCACGTAAGAAAGGTCCTAAGTGAATGAGATTGGAGATTGAAGAACGTAATTACAAAATTAAGAATCGACAAGAGCTTCATCCGAGGAGAAGTATGCAAATTGGATTGCCAACATTGTACTAGTTAAGAAGAAGAACAGCCAAATCCACCTCTGCATTGATTTTCGGGACCTAAATAAGGCATGCCCAAAAGGTGACTTTTCGCTTCTAATATCGAACTATTAATGAACAATACTTCCAACTATGATATGTTCTCCTTTATGGATGGATCATCGGATACAATCAAATCAAGATGGCTCTAAAGATGAAAAGCACACATCATTTATATCAAACCTATCAGGTTGTTATCAACCATTTGTAAAGTTTATGAAGAATGATGCTCCATTCAAATGGGATAATGAGTGCCAAGAAGCTTTCAATAGAATTAAAAGATATATATTAAATCCACCAATCCTTATAGCTACTCTTGGGAAGCCCTCATTCTATACGTGTATTAGAAGAGTCCTTTGGAGCATTATTGGTACAACACAATAAAGAAAGTAAAGATAATGCTCTTTATTATATCAAAGATTAAGCGTAAATAAGATACTCTTTGATAGAAGCACTTGGCATTGGTCTGCAAAAAAGCTATGTCATTATATGTTATCTCACAAGATTACCCTCATCTCAAGGATCGATTCATTGAAGTACTTGATGATAAGACCAACGTTGATAGGTCGCTTGGCAAGATGGGCTGTACTACTTCTATAATTTGATATCACATATGTTCCGCAGAAAGTAATGAAGCGACAAGTCTTAGCAGATTTTCTTGCACATCCATCCACTGTAGACTCTTATCTTAACGATGATTTGCGATGAGCAAATTATGCTCATTCATGAAAGAGAAAAATAAAAATTTGAGAAATATACTTTGATGGAGCCTCATCGATCAAATAAGTCAAACATCTAAATTTCCTGGGAAGCGGGGAATCAACATAGTCTTTATAACACTAGAAGGAGGGATAATGAGATGATCAAAAATGGGTTGATCGAGCCATGAACTAATATTGAAGTTGAGTATGAAGCATTAGTATGTGTCTTGAAGAAGCTATTTTCATAGGCATTCAAAACTTATATTTTCAGCGATTCTCAGCTTATTATAAATCAAGTACTTAGCATCTATAAAATCAACAAACTTGAGTTATCTTTTTTTCACAAGTGAGTTCTCAAGTTTATGAAGCAAATATCAAATATCACATTAACTCGAGTCTCTCGATCCGAGAATAGTAAAGCCGATTTAGCAAAAAATTAGTTAAGGAAATGATAAGTATGAATGGTGATTATGTCATGATCCAAGATATTTACCGATGAGTCCTAGAGCGAAAGTATCAATCCCCTTAGGTAGAGGGTTATCAAATTTGACAGAGATGCATCAAGCTTTCTTATACATCTCCAAAATCAATACTAATTATACCCATAAGAGCTAAGAATGATATTGCTTCAGAAAAGCAATGTGAAGCTTTTGTTGTAGAAGTGCCACATGATTGGAGGCAACCCTTCATCGACTACTTTAAAGAAAACAAATTACCAAATAATATATCGCTAGCAGCTCAAATTGAGAAGAGAATGTTGTGCTATGCTTTCGTCAACAACACTCTATATCGCAAATCCATTGAATAAATGTGGCTATGATGCCTAAATACAGATGAAGACACCAAAGTGATGGTTGAAGTTCATAAAGGACTTTGTGGTGCACATCAGTCAGGCCCTAAGATGGCACTAAAGATCAAAAAGATGGGCTATTTTTTAGTGCGGTGAGAGATCAATCATGCTAAGAGGTGTCATGAATATCAAGTACATGGGAATATAATCCATCAACCTCCAAATCCACTACACCTAAAAGGTAAAAGTCTAATGCCACCAATTAATAGTCGATACTTGAAAATGTATTATACATGAGGAATACATTCTCGAAGTATAATAGAAATCTCCCTGTAAGATAGAGGGAATTTTTTTAGTATATCTATTTAGATCAACATCGCACTTCATGCCGTGATCCCTAAATAAATATACTCACTCCATATGAAAAAAAAGCTTTTTCGTGAAAATTCCCTTACATAGGCATTTTAGATTTACATAGATAGATGAAAGAAAAGTTACATGTTAAAATCCTTTTAAGAGCACATCAATTCAAATATTGACGTATTTACGTATTTTCATCTTGAATGTTCCTCTAAATGTGCTTTAGAATCCCCCCTGCAAGACAGGGGGCATTTTTAGTTTATGTCAAGTTTATGTGAGTTGACATTATATACGATCCTCGAATATATTCGATTGTTGACATCGAGCTTTATGCCAAAATTGAATATATTCATAATTATTATTAAGTTTTGGTTCTGGAACAAAAAAGAATATATTTCTACGCATGAAAAGACAATCCTAAATGTCAAAATTTTATCTCCCAGATTTGCCAAATTCGGAGATCAAGTCAAGAACCCCGATTTAAAAGCTTTAATCAATTAAGTTGGAGAAACATCAACCTCTACATCTAAGTCTGGACACGATGGGTTCTAAAGGTAGGACTCATTAAGCTCACAAATGGTTATTTTGACATCTCCTCACTCAACAAGCAAAGAAGAAAAGGCCACGGTGAAAGAGCTGCTCAGTTCGATGACCAAATTACCAACCCATCACGCTTAAGTCAAAAGTAGGTTCTAAAGGTTGGACTCAACAAGCCAATAAATGAGCTAACGCTCTCCTCACTCAATAAGCCATAAAAAAGGTCCATGTAAGAGTCTCTACCGTCCAATGATGATAGATGTTCAATCTCAAGCCAAATTTAGCTTAATGACTACAAGTAATCAGAATCCATGATATCTTTCTACTTGATCGATAGACCATGATAATCTGAGGAAACTCTCAATTCAGAGCTACCTCAAGTCAATCTTTATATTGCCTGTAGGGTGATACTTCAATTTATTCTCAAATGATCTGATCAAGCTCAAAGCATGATCAAATCTAATCTCCTCATTAAGTTCATCAAAGTAGAAAGCACAAGATCGAGGAACCAATTCCATAGTTCATATAAAACTGATGGTCGAACTAAAAGAATTTCATGGTTATTCAGTCTATTAAAGCACACATTACTAGATTGATAACTCAACAGAGACCTAATATAAGCCAGAAGGCTGGATCATCTATATGTACCCTTCAATGAATCCGTCAAAGCAGCAATCACAGGATTCATGACGTACATACACTTCCTAACAAGTCAATATGGACAACTCAGGTCAATCCATCAAGTCTGATAAGCTTTGTTGACCTTATTTTTAGAATGAGTTCTCAACACCTCCATCTTAGGCTTAGGATTCCTCTTAGACTTTAAGAGTTCCTTAGTCTTAAGACACATTTAGTGATTAGGTGGACACTCTCCCCAGCCCTTAGAAGAGTTAGCCATAGGAATAGGTCATGCCTTTGGGGTGTTAGGAAAATTTCCTACCCTTTAGCTTAAACCATTCCTCACTTCCCTTCTTTCAAGTCAACCTCAAATCAATTCCATGATTAAATTCCTTGATTGAAATCCACATTAAAACCCATGATCAAAATTCATCAAAATTTCAAGTCATTTCCATGATCCATTTATACCCATAAGGACTTATAAAATATTAAATCAAAATCAAATCCAAATTCAAACAATTCATGAAAATTTCTTAATTCCTTTAATTTTCCATATAAAATGAAATATAAATTCAAACCAATCAAATCACCTCAAAATCAAAATCAATTAAATAAAATAAAATTTTAATCCTTTAAAAATTAAATTCCAAATTTAAAATGCTTGAAATTCTCTTAAAATTAATGGATTTAACCTAAACCTTGATCAAACCACTTCAAACTCATGGGATTTTCTCAAAATCAATTTATATTCTCATTTATATTTCTCATATATAAATGAAATATAAATATACATCAATCAAAGCCAAAAAATTAAATTTCAAATTAAAAATTCTATTAAATCCTTTAAATTCCCCTTTAATGGATTTAACTTGAAATCATGATTAAACTCTTTCAAATTCTTGAAATTTTCTCATGATCAATTTATATTCTCATTTACATTCATAATGAAATATAATAATAAATCAAATAAAACTCAAATCAAAAATCAAATCAAACTCAAAATCAAAAAAATCATTCTTTCAAGTCAAAATCTTGAACTTATCAAAATCAAATTGCCAAACTCTGATTTTCTCATGGTTCAATCCCTACAATCATGATTTCAATCCAAATCTTCAATTCAATCAAATCCCAAAATCAAACCCAAAACTCCATATTCTTCCTTTGAATATGAGATTTTCAAATGGATCAAAATATGACTTCAAACCACTTGTAAATGAATTTATATTTCAATCATAAGTCCATATACAAGATCAATCAACTTCAAATCAAGCTTTGACCAAGCCATTTGACCCACTTAGGCTCACTTGACCCAAAGTGACCTAAAGTACCCTTATGAGCCAACTTTTGATCCTAACTAAATTGGATTGAACCAAACTCATATATCCCTCCTATCATGATCAACAATCATAATGGGATAATCAATTAATCAAATTGGATCAAACCTAGTCAAACCTAAGGGTTGACTAAGTCACACTTAGCCCAAAATGAAACCTAACATAGCCACCATAGGCCAAATTGATTGAAACCTTTGTCCTAAGTTCACTCATGACCTATGTTTGAACTTGACCAAGTCAATCTTTGAGCCTAACCTAACCCATTTGGCTCACTTGACCAGTTGACCCATTTTGACCTAAAGGGCCAAAATGTGTCAAAACTTGATCTAAGCCAAATTGATTGGAACCAATGGGTCAAGTCCATCCCAAATCACTTGTGGAACTCGACCAAAGCCTCAATTGGCCAACTAGACCCAACTTAGCCCAATTGAACTTAGACCCAACATGGCCTAAAGGGGTCAAACCAAAATTGAACCTAACTCAAATTGATTGGAAATAAAGATACCAATCCCATATGACCAACTAAACCTTAACCTACCCTTGATCTAACCCAAATAGGTCAAATGGGTCAAATGGGTCAACTTGACCCATTTGACCTAAATGGGTCATATGAGCCAAAATCAAATCTAATCCAAATTGAAGCAAACCAAAGGCACCAAAATATTTCAAATGGTCATATGAACTTGACCCAATCTTGGTTTGACCCAATTTGACCTATTGGTCAACTTGACCAAAGACCCATTTTGACCTAAATGGGTCAACATGAGCCAAACCCTATCAAATGGATTCCAAATCCATTGAAACCCCAACCTATTTTCTCAACATACCAAACATACCCAAATTGAAAATTAGCAAAATGACCATTATACCCCTAGGCCATAGAATAATTTTGGCCAGCCCATGGTATTTTGGTCATGCAATCATCACAAACACTTGAGGTTCCCTAAAATCTCAAGGGGACCTAATGATGAGTGGTGCACCCAACCCAATGGGTTTGGATTTTCCCATGGACCAAACACCCACCCATAAGCATGAAATTGAAAATTCAAACTCCCCAAACCTCAATTGGATGCACATGGGAGGTTACCAATCCACTCTAAATCACCACACTCTTTGGCTCAAACCACCATGTACACTTGATCTTAGCTCAATTCCTTCTATACTCATCATCCAAGGACTCGGTTGAGCTTAAGCATCCAATTGAGTTCTAAAGGCAAGGGAAGAATTGGATCAAAGTCAACATAAGCTAAGGGAGGTGACCCATAGGAAGATCTACTCCATCTCAAGTGCTAAACTTTAGCAAGGCTGTCTCAACCGCATGAAGCTTCATGGGAATCGAGCACCTGATCACCTCGAGGTTAGTAAATTTCGACCAGGCTAAGAGGTGTTGGTCTTTTGTGAAGTGGATTTTCATCTCATAGGATCTTAGCTGTTGGATTGGTCGCTCAGGTCCTTTAGATGGTGTGGGTTGAGTCTTGATTGAATCCATGAAGGATCGGGCTCGAATCTTCCCTTGGATTGTGAACGACTCACATTCTTTCTCAGGGAAGAACTCAGCCCATCTCAGCCATCCATCCTCGCATTTTTAGATGGACCACTGAGATTATTAGGCACATTTTTAATCCCTTATTTGATTTATAAATCGTGGGTGTACCATCCGATCTTTGATCGACGGCGGTTAAAGCAAAGCGCAGCCGCTCCCTTGATGTGATAATTTAAAGAGAGGGCTCATGACGTGACGTGTGTAAAGCGTGTTGACCGCCACCGCCACGCATTGCGCCGTGGATTGGGTATTAAGGGGGATTAGTTATTTAACTAATTAAATCCTAATTAATCCCTATAGCTTCTAAAAATCATAACTCCTCATAGAAAAATCAGAAAAATAAAAGAAAAAATGCCTTGGATAGATAATTTCACCTAAAATTTTCTAAAATGTTTTCAATGTATTTTGATTTCTCTTTTCTCTAAATTTGGGTTTGTTTGGGAAGATTAATTAGCTAATTACTTTCTAATTAAGTCACCAATTAATCTCAAACTTTTAGGGTTTATTTTAGGGGATAACCTCTGCCTCTCCTAATTTTATTGAGATTTATTGAGGCCTTAATTAGGGAATTTTCTAGCTCATTCTATAATTACCCTCTTCATGTAATTAAGGGTAATTAAAATCTGATTAGTGGATTTTCTCTATGATTAAGTTGGATTGAGGTTATATCTAGTAAGTAGGGGTTTAGGGAATAATTTTGGGATATTTCTCCTAAGCCATTCCCTAAACCCCCTTTTCTTTCCTCAACCCCCTTCTTAATTAAGGGTTAATTCATTAATTTCCCCTTTAAATAATTTTTAAAAATTCTAAAAATCTCTAGAACTTAATTAATCTACCTTGGGTAGATTCTTAGGTGTTCAATAGCCTAAGTCTAATTAAGGAAGTTAAACCCCCTTTCATAAGTATGAAAGGGTGCTTTAAAAGTACTTAAGCTAAAACCCCTTAGCTTAATTAACTTTTAATTGTGAGCCAAATTGCATTATGCCTTTTCATTACTAGGTGCATTGCAAATTTACATACCTTGTGGGTTTTATGTCATCTCATTGGCTCATAATTACTTAGTTAATTTTTCTAAGGTGGTGCAGGTAAGGGTTAATTAAAGCACTTATTGTATACCCTAACCTAATCAATGCTTAAAAATGGATTTAATTATCTAAAAATTAAACTAAAATACAAAACACATGTGGGAATGGATTAGGAACAGCAAGCTCATCTCACCCCTTTAAAATTAAATCAAACTTTAAACAAACCAAAATCATTTTGAAATTCACTTTGATCTATTCTAAGTTTTCTTATACTTTAAGAATGTCTTTTGGAATTAAGTAAAGTGAGTTTGTTCATATGATTACATTTCTTTAGATCTTTTCCAACATGTTAAATTATATGCCATATGACTTATGCATCCATGATTCCATATTTTCAAAGTTTTAAAATGAAATTGTTTACTTTATGTTAAATGTGCATGTGTTAGTTAAAGTAAAATATGAGTAGCTATTATCACTACTAAATCTAAAGTATTTTCAAAATATATAAATAAAATATTAAATCTGAAAGTGTGCTATTCTTATAATTTAATTATAAGCTTGCATGTGATAGATTATAAAGTCATGTGTAGTGTAGCCTTTCTTTCCTTCCTCATGTTAGCATAGCTTTGAATATGGGTTAGTAAGATGCAAGGTTCATTTGAAAAGAACCCAACACTTACAAAATTCCAAATCCTGTTCTTCTTTATGCTCTCACTTAAGAAGAATTGCTTACACTTGCATGAATAAATTGCATAAACAAAAATGAAATCGTTAAGCAAACTTTTGCATATTCCTTTTCCACTTTATTTATTTTATATGCATAGTACTTAAGAAAAGTGGTATATTAGTCTGGACAACCACGAGGTTTGAGGCTTTAAGTCTAAGTAGGTCTTGTACCTTACACCTCGGTTAACAATGGTTGTACTTTATGCCTTTCTTATTTTCATCATGCATGTGAAGTTTTGGAGAAAGAAAACCTTTTCTACTTAAGAAAAATCATACATGTTTAACTTCCAAATTTTCTTAAATGAACTACTTAGCATGCATCATAAAGTGTGTTAACTATTCTCATTTTCATGTATAGATATGCATAGGGTCCATCCATATGCATCTTATATATATTGGGAAAGATTGAAGTAATGTATGTTATATGGATTTTGATTCAATTTTTTAATATTAAAATGCCTCTTTTTGGATAGGTTTGTTTAGAGTTGATCTAAATTTAGGATTAATTAAAAGATGTAATTAAAACATTCACTTAAATGAAATTAAAATGTGAACTTACTTTAGAAATTACTTAAGGATTAGGGAAGGAAAGAGAAGTTCTCTTCTCTTTCCCTCTCTTTATAACTTAGTAATTAATTATAGGTTTCACTTAAACTAAACTAAAATATGAAATAAAAATAACCCAAAGTCACTAAACAACTTAAATAAAATCCCTCCTCTAAGTTGAACATATCCTTCACACTCAAAAAATTTAAACCTAAAGTCCTAAACTAAATATGCCACACAAACCTTCAAAGCACACACATTAGCCTAAGTCACCACTTCTAGCTTTAGGTTAGGTTAGTGCATGGCTTGATGTTATATTTTGTTTTGTGATGAATGTTTTAGATTGGATGTTAGGGTGTATGCTTGTAGAATGAATGGTGGGACGTGCTTAGTCTAACTATTCTTTCTACAAGGATTGTGTTAAAGGGTGCTATCATAAATAAAATATAAATACTTGCTTGTAGGTGCTTATACCCCTTAGCATAATCCATAGACGTGGACTTAGTCACCCATATGTGGGGTGATAAGTCCAATATACATGCTTGAGATTTGCATGGTGTGATTTGACTAACCTTTATTTTGTAGGTGTTAGTTAGATTTATTTCCTTTTCATAAAAAAAATTGTATATTTAGGATTGTTAGAATGATTTGTTATGGGGATTAGGATGAACATTGGTCATAAGATTCCATCTTATGCACCATGTGAAGCCTTGGAGCATCTACCATTCAACCATCCAAAGGAAGATCCAAAGAAGAAAGAAAGAAAGAAGAAAAGAAAGAAAGAAGAAAGAAGAAAGAAGAATAAAGCTTGAAGACCCCCATAACAATGAATTCCTTTACTTAAATTTTAATTCAATTCATTTTTAATCCAGGTTGTATAAGGGTAGAGCTCAGCTTACCCAATTTGATATTTTGGGTTTTGATGGTGCGACCACAAACGCGACCATTTATTCTTTTGCCCTAGTTTCTTCATTGACTATGTATGGCTGGATGTGGATTAGGATCTTTAGGAAAAATAAATCTTTTACCCAACTTAAAAAGTCAAATTAAAATTAAACAACTTGTAACCTCACTTAAAGCTTAGGATTAAAATCAATATAAAAGAATTAGAAACCTCTTAGTTGGATGAGTTCTTTTCTTTATAATATAATGCACAACAATATTTTATTTCACTCTTGATTGGAGGGCTTCCATCTTTACTAGAGAACCCGGCTTGACCTTTAAGGGACATAGTGGAAACTCATCTCCTAAAATTCTAGTCGATTTTGCCAACAATCTACTTTCTCATGCATTAGTAAAAAAAGTCATATTAGCTGAGTCAAAATTGATTGTCCAAAATGAAATAAAATTAAATTTGAAATGCATTAGATTTAGGTCATTTGAAGCATGTCCCTTTACATGATCTAATCTCTTTAATAAGTGAGTTTAAGGACTTAATCTCTTTCTAAATAAAAATAGCCTAGCAATCTTGCATAAGCATAAAGACTTGCCTACATGTATTTAAAATCGTAGGAGGAGTTAGTTGGCGGCCACCCCCAGGCGGTTGTAAGTCTAAGTTGTCGGGTGGTTTGTCTCTCTTGTGGAGGCAAACTAATTATCCATTTTTGCCTTAGATTTAGGTTGTGCTTCCGGCCCTCACCAAAGCTACCTAGATTTAGGTTCTGAGGTTACTTTTTCCCTTTGTGGGCCATAAGCATAATTCCTCACCTCTTAGGCATTTCCTTAATCTTGTGTTAAGGAATCTTAAGTCCTAAATTTCTAATGAAAAATATAACTTAAACAAACTAAATCAATTTCTAAAATATAAAGCCCAATTTTAGGATAGTTTGAGATGCTCGCTAAGTTTCCTAGCATCATGAGCATCTCCTACTTATTCCCATTTTGGCTTCGATAATAACTCTTTCTTTTGACAATCCCATTTGATCTTCAAAAAATAAACCAATCGATTGATAGTCTTTCCTATTGAAATCTTCAGAGACAATGATCATTTACCTTAATCGAGAGTTTTCCTAAAGGATCTTGTCCTTTAGGATGTAATTAATTATGGGGGCTTTCCCCCGTAGGGAATTTAATGACTTAACAAACATGGTTTAAAATAAATCCTGCTTTATTTTTCCATGTAAAATAATAATCTACATATACGACCACATTCTTAGGAGTCTTTATTGAGGTGATTGGTTCCATTGAAAGTGATTTCTATCTTTGAGATAGTACACTATACCTTGATGACATATCTAATCACCAATAAGTATATCTCATGGATCGCATGGCAACTTACCAAGATTTTGTAAGGTTCTTTCTTTTCTCCCCACAGATTTGAAAGGTGACTCCCTTATAAGAATTTTTTACCACAAGCTTAAAGCTAGGATATAAGGAATTTCAAATCTGACCAAGCACGGATAAATCAATTCCCCAGCAAAGCCCTTCATCAAAATAAATAAACTAATTCCTCTAACAAACCCAATCAAGCACGAAGCTAGGATTGGAGGAAACTCAAATCTGCAAGGACAAAAGAAAGAGATATTCATCAAAGCCGTTGAAAAAGATAGTAGATGGTATAAGAAATCTTATATATCGAAATCAATAACAAATCAAGCTTGTCATTTTAGCATGTCTAAACAAGGCATCATACTAATGATAAATCCTATCAAAGATCTATAAACTATTGCAATCGAAGTTGAAATGATCCAAGTTCTGTAGCCAGCCCAAAGGGTCAACCAGTTTTCAATAAAAGCGTCTCACTCCATGCATGAATCACATTTATTGGGGGTATTTGTCTCCATATATGTCATAGTCAAGCCCACAAGTCAATTGAATTAATTTCGGGATAAGCAAAATCGGGATCAAAATGCGACGTCATCAAAATAGTCGAAATGACCTCCGATGGATGAACATACTTTACCATCGCATTCAAAGCATCAAAACTAGTCAAAATATAAATATTCATAATCTAAAGAGCAACCGATCAAGCGATCGAGCTATCAATGTGTTGACACATATATCAGAGTCAGAAAGTTATGACAATATTTGAACGACCTCCATTCATAAAATTGATTGTATCGTTAGCTTCAAAATCCCAAAAACTACCAAATGAGATTGTCCACACTCGCTGCATGCAAATGTCGAATGATCAAAAGTGATAGTGCGCAAATCAAGATTGGAATACATGGAATATCGCCAAAATCAACCCAAATGACCTTCGATCGATGAACGGACTTCTCCATCGCATTCAGAATATCAAAAATAATCAGAATATAAATATTGCACAACTTGATGATCAATCGATCATGCGATCGAGTCATCAACGCGCACGCATATCAAGATCATACTGACGTAAACCAAATGACCTCCGTTCATGAAATTGATTACATCATTAGTTTTGAAATGTTAGAATCTATCAAGTGAGACTATTCACACTCAAAATGATTCTGCATGAATGTCGAGTGGTCGAAAGCATGCGTGAATTAATTGACCTAATTTGACCCAATTTCAGGATTATGAAATGGACTGCGCCGTTGCATCCGGAACATCGAAATAACCTTGAATCAACATATATATTAACACTATATCAATGTTGGTGTAAAGTTCATATCAAGATTAATTAAATGCTTAAGAAATTATTTTAAAATTTCTATTTAACCATAATAACCCAAATTAAGCCTTAACCGCTCTACCCGTTCCCTCTTCACGCATGACCCGACTCGAGCCAAGCCTTTCTTCCTCACACGATCACACGAAGGCTCCCTCCCCTTCCGTTCGGATCTCCAAATCCAAAGGCTCTCTCCCCGTTCGAATGATCATGCTCGGCCAACCACTCCCGCGCAAGCACTCCACAACCGTTCCCTCCTTCTTTGAGGGTTACTTTTCCCCTTCAAATTGAACGGCAAGAGGCTTCTTTCCTTCGAATCAAATAGCAACTCCACCTCCCACTTCTTATCTCCAAGAAAGCCTCACACGGGGTAGGTTTCTTCTCTCCTTCTTCTTCTTCCCGCTCCATTCTCTTCCCTCCCTCTCTCCATTTCTTCTTCTCCGATTCCTTGCATCTAACAAGCTCGCCGACCACCATATCTTCCTATCGTTCTAGCAAAAATACCTCCTATAGCCCTCCACATTTCCGTCTGCTCACACCTACCTCTGCCGACCATGCTAAGCAACAACCGAGCCTTCCCCTTCCTTCCCTCGATAACTGAGTCACATTGACAACCTTCATCCCTTCACCCTTGATTTTCTATTGGAGGTGCATGAAATCCAATCCTAATTTAGTTCCTACCATGAACATACCCTTCACTCTCTCTTTTTTGATTCATCCCCTTCCATCAAGTCGCAAGAGTATTGAGGAGGAGTGGGTTTATAAAGAGGAACTATTGCACTCAAGCAATTGTCCTTCTTTATAGCTTACGATTTTGAATGCAAGTTATTAGTGTTATTGATGGATGTATGAAAATATATGTACTGGTTTCTTTTACGTTTGATACCCGCTAATGCCCCATAGGGCTGGATGCGAAGATGGTGGTGCAATACACCACTCATTACACTCAATGGGTGTGAGCAAGACAAAAAAATTTTAGATATCTCCCCAGAAATCTAAATTTCACCAAATCTTTGAATAAAAAAAACATAATAAACAAAACTAAAAGGCGCATCTAAATGATCAAATCAACCTAAACTAAACATGAGATTAACTAAGTGGCTTAACATTTTAACAAATATATGTAAAATAAATTAAATGCAAGTGACATTGCAAAGTACATAGTATACCTCTAAATTGAAGGTCGAATGTTTGGACCAAATTTGAAATCCTAAAACTCACTCAACACTTGCAAGGATGAAAATGAATGGGAAAGGGAATGGTAAAGTTAAATATCCCATATCTTCTATTTATAAAGAAGGAAGGGTTATGTGCTGGAACAGATTTATTAAATGACAATAATATAAAAGAAAAAAGAGAAGAGAATCACCTTCTAGATTTTTCTTTGCACTTAAGCTTAAATCTCAAATCAAATTATGAGAGAGTCAATACGCATATCAAGGCAACACATCTAAACTCAAATGTGTATATCGAAATACATACAAGCGTATTATTAGATAAAAGTTAATACACATATTGAGATAATTATACAATTATACATATTATATTGATGTGTGTAGTCAATTTGAAAAGATCACAAATCAAATATGCTAAGCATCTTATTGGGATATCACATTTATCAGGTGAGTTTGCATGCAAACCTATCAAATAAAAGTGAGTTAGCAATATAATAAGATGAATAACATACACACTATAAAGCAATCATGTAGTTCTACTCACTCCTTCAAAATTTATGCATATAATGAGATATTTTAAATTCAAATGTAATGCTTTAAGAAGTGTGCAAGCATCCTCAAGTGATTTACGTGTTTCACAAGGAGTTTCTTAGGCATAGCTTTAATTGCTTCATAAAGCATGCAAATTTTATAAGCTGCATAAAATTCAACAAATTTGGAAACAAACTCGCATGAGCCCTGACACTATGCTGAATGTTTTGATTTAAGTGTCTGAGAATGCTACATGGGTTACTTTCCAGTTTAGTCATAGGACTGGGTCAGGGTTAACAAAACCCAAAAAGCTATTATAAGAATTTCAACTTAGAAAAACATATGAGAAGCTAATTTTAACATGTGGCAGTAGATCTGATCCTCTATTAGGAGCTAAACAAAGTTGAAAGGATCTAAAATTCTCAAATATATTCGATTCAATCAATTAATTGCCTCGATGGTGGCTGTGTTGAATGGTGATTTCAATCAGAGGGGATATTTTCATCAAAATGTGATTCTATTTTCAAATCAAATTAACTCAAATTAAATATCAATCTAAAAATGCTTAAATGAAATGTTATCATTAAAATCTTAAACCAAACTCAATCTAACCACCTTCTGCAATTGTTTGTCGGAGGTGACAAATTAAGAAAACTCTAGCTCACAAAAGAGCCAATATCAAATCAAGTATTATGTTATGTTCACTCTCAATCAATCTCACGCTAGTAAGGACGTGGCCTGTGTCCTCTGATAGCATGGCTTGGCTAGTAGGCTCCATAGATAAATGTAGTCCTCTGATCGAGTGGCAGAAGCTCCATTATATTATGATCATGATCGTAGCCCATATGCTCCCAATGGCTCTGCCCTTTGAGTTGTGAATCATAGGGTATACTTGATTGGGCAAACAACCCTTTGTCGGTTAAGGTAGACTTAAGCTGTCCTGACAAACACCACCCTAGTCTATAAAAGATTTCTTGAACCACGTGTGTGTAAGGATCCTTTGGTCGCTAATTACCTCCTCGACTAAGTAGATCGACCTCCATATGTGTCATATGTCATTTCGACTTTGGAAGTGATAGTGTGCAAATTGAGGCTCAAAATGGGCGCCACTAAAAAATGGTGAAATGACCTCCCATCGAACGACTTCACCATCGCATTCAGAATATTGAAATTTATTAGAATATAGATATTGCAAAATCTAATAGGCTATTGATTAAGCACTCGAGCTATTAATGTATCGACAAGCATATCAGAGTTAAAAAGCTATGATGATGACCAAACAACCCCCGTTCATGAAATTGATCCTATCGTTAACTTCAAAACATCAAAATATATCAAATTTGACTACTAGCCCCTAAACCCTAAACCCTAAACTTTAGATGAAATTAATTTAAAAACCTAAACCTAAAAAGAAACCTAAAATAAATAAAAAATAAAACCTAAATCCTAAACTAAAAAAAAACTAAACTAAAATAAAATCAACTCAAATGTCAAACACAGACGTCACCAAAATCAACTCAAATGACCTCCCATCGAATGGACTTCACCATTATATTTAGAACGTGAAATTGGTCTGATATTAATATTGCATAACTTGATGATCAATTGAGCAACGCTGAGTCATCAATGCGCCGCATGCGATCGAGGTCGAGGCACCGCAAAGGATCAAATGACCGCTCACAAATTGATTATGTCATTGTCAAAATGTTGAAATCTATCAAGTAAGACTATTCACACTCAATTCGGATGAGTTCATATGAAAATTGAGCGGTCGAAAGCGATGACGCGCATTTTGAGCTAAAATGGACTCAATTTGGCCGATTTGAACCAAATTGCCTCATAAACAGACTATATGCATTGAATATAATATATATATATATATATATATATATATATATATATATATATATATATATATATATATATATATATAAATAATATTAAAATGCTAATAAATTTAAAATTTATTTAAGAAATCCCTAAATTACCGCTATGTAAAGAATCTGTTTATTTTATTTTTTTTGAGTAACTTCTCCAAAATAAAAACTACCCCACTCCTCATTCCTCATGATTTCCTTTCACGTTTCTCTCGCATTCCTCTCCTCTCGTTGGAAAAGTTCTTTGCAGAGGTAAAGAATTCCCTCTCCTCTCAATCTCCTCCATCAGAATCTGCGTGCATACCGCGCATCCCAAAGCATCCCATTGAAATTCGCCGACGCATCCGCTCCATGACCCTACATCCTAGATAACTCGCGCCTCTACTGCTGCATCCTCTCACGCGACCTCGCGTCCGCTGAAACCGCTCAGATTCAGGTCTGCTGCATCCGACCGACGGCCATCCGCTCAGACGACCCAGATCCGTGAAACCCACAGCCTGTGATCCCGTGGGCCCACCTCCGAGTTCACCTGCCTGGCTTATCTCTCTTCACCGGCCAAAATCACGCCGGTATGCCGTCAATCATGAAATTGTTCGGCTCATCCACGACCGCTCTCGCCTCCAGACGATAAAACCCGACCGCCAGATTCCTGGCCCCCACCCAACCTGCATCCAGCCAACCCAACCCACCAAACCACCAACCGCATCCAACCCACCAACCCACCAAACCAACCACCGCTTTGCACACAAACCTCCACTTTTTTCACAACTGGGAAGAACATCGTCAGAGATGAATTATTCTTTCGATTGGTGTCTCACCTCGCTTTTGCCCGCTTCCTTCAAAGAACCGGAAGAACATCATCAAGAGGTGAATTCTTCTTTTCGCTTTACGTCATTCTCGCTTTAGCCATCCGCTCCCGAATCGGGAAGAACATCGTCAAGAGGTGAATTCTTCTTCTGATTTTCGGCATCATATTCCTTGCTTTAGCCATCCAATTTTCGCCTTGCCGCAATCGATGGAAGAACATCATCAACAGGCAAATTCTTCTTCGATTTTGTATTCCTTGCATAACCCATCTAATTTTTGCCTCGCCGCAAACCAGGGAACAACAACGTCAAGAGGCAAATTCTTCTTTCAATTTTCGTCATCGCACTCCTTGCTTTACATTTCCAATCGCATACCCAATCTTGTTATCTTGTCGAGCATTGCAACGTGCCAAAAAATGCGTCAGAACTTATGTGATCTATGAATGTGGATATATATATATATATATATATATATATATATATATATATATATATATATATATATATATATATATATATATATATATATATATATATATATATATATATATATGCTTATTTCTTTGCGGTTATAAGACCTTGTTGTGCTCGGATGACAAGATAAAAATAGTCGTAATGCAGAAGACGCACTACGCTCAAGAGGCGCACTGAAAAGCCAACACTTGTTAGATGTCACCGCCATGAAATGTTGCCAAAATTTTGTCTAATTTCTAGACTTAGAAAAAAAAAGAGGAATGAATATATAATGCATTGGTCTTCTTTCGGTTTAAAGGCCTCGTGCTCAAGAGGGCTGACGAGATGAAAATTGTGCAAGAGACACCACTGCTTCAAGAGGGCGTCGAAAAGTAAAACACCGATGCACTACACGGGGATGACGCCGAGAGGCTGCCAAAATTTAGACTAAAATTTAAGACTTAAATAAATTCAAATGGAAATTACCTAAATTTAAGTCAAATAAAAGGATATATGATAAATATGAAGATAAATGTTAAATCAAAGACAAATAGAGGGGGAGCCTTTAAAGAAAATTTTGGAAAGAATGAAACACTCATTTAAAATGTAAGTAAACTTTGGGGAGGCTAATATTAAACTCACAAAATCTAATAGATTCTATGGCTTAATTGAAGTAATGAGTGAGTTCTCTTGTCTTTCTCAAAATTAAACAAGCTTTAATTGAAATTTGGGAGGGACTAATGCTAAACTCATAACAAACTTACAATAAACTTAAAGTCAGGGATGGATCTAAATTGGGTTTAATAACTCTTATAATTAATAGGGGTGATTACTATGCTAATAAGCATAAGTAGGGCTAAAGCAATAAACACCGAAATCGATAACTTATCAAAAGTGATGTAGATTGAACATAATCAAAGTGTGAGAATTACAAAAACTTAACAAGTAAACTAAGTGCAAGTAATATTTTAAACTACAATCTAAATCGAAATGCCTTCTTCGCCACCGGATCTGCAACTCTTTGTACAAGCAAACAGAAGGCGATACTAAACCAAAATTTATAAAAATCATGTAGCTTTCCTTCAATACAGAAATTAAAGAATTTCATTATAATTATGATTTTTCAAAATCAACGAAATCACTAATTAGGCAAAATTATCTAAGCTATAAACACCTGGATGTACTCGGACATAGAGATTTCAAGTGAAAATTTTGATATCTGAAAAGGCTGCGTAGACTAAATTGGAATTAAATAAAAAATATAAAATTAATCTCATAATTCAGACATAAAATTACCTAAATTCTTAAATACACCCGTATGTATCTTGACACTATGTCGAATGCTTAAATTCAAGTGTGAGGATGTCGGTTTGCTTCGGTTTAGTCTTAGGACTAGGTCCGGGTTAACAAAACCTAAAAATCTATAATAAGAGTTTCAAATCAGTGAAATATCTGATAAACTGATTCTATCAGGTTACAGTAGATCTAATCTTATGTTAGCAGCTAAATAGAGTTGACAGGATCTAGAGCTCTTAAACATATTCAAATTATATAGCAATCTGAAATCGATCTAATAACTCAGAAATAAAAAACTACATAAAGTCTTAAATACTTCCGCATGGGTCTTGACACTATGCTGAGTGCTTAAATTCAAGTGTCTGAGGATGCTCACGGGTTGTTTCCTGGTTTAGTCTTAGGACTGGGTCCGGGTTAACAAAACCTAAAAACCTATAATAAAAGTTTCAAATCAGTGAAATATCTAAGAAACTAATTACTGATATTAGTTCTAATCCTGTTAGCAACTAAACAGAGGAGATCTAAAGCTCTTAAACATATTCAAATTAATCAAATTTTCAAATCAAATTAAGTAACAACGAAAGTACTTAAATGAAACTCTATCCTTAAAACTTAAAATCAAACTCAATCCATCCACCTTCCGTAACTATTTATCGAGGGTGACAAATTAAGAAAACTCTAGCTCACGGGAGCCAATGTCAAATCAAGTGTCATACTATGTTCACTTTCAATCAATCTCACGCTAGGGATGTGGCCCATGTCCTCTACGGCTTGGATACTTTCCACCGATGAAGCAAGCACGACCGTCCCTCTAATCAAGTGGTTTGGCATCCGCTCATTATATTATGATCACGACCATAGATGCTCCCCAATGGCTCGCCTTTGAGTTGTGAATCATGGGTATACTTGATAGGAAAAATAGTCCTCTGTCAGCTAAGGTAGACTTAAGATAGTCTCCTTCGAGAAACACCACCCCAGGCCTACAGGGATTTCTTGGATGACGTAACCCATGTGTTGCTGATGAGGATCCTTCTCTCAAGTTGGGTCGACTACCTCTCTCGACTAAGTAAGGACCACATTTGGATGATGACAAAACCATAGATTTAGATCGGCATGTCATCATTCCCCAACCATCGGTTTAAGCTAAAATGATAAATTTCATATCTTAAATTCTAAAACTCTACATCCGCTACTATATGCTAAGCATTGATATAACGACCTTAATCAAAGTTCTCTCTCATTTATTGAGGGGTAATTAACTATGGGGGCTTGCCTATAAGAAACTAGAACTAGATCTAAAGTCCTCACCAAATGAGGATGAAATCTCTAGTGTCTTATCTACTATTCCATCTACCTTCTAAAAAATTACACTAACACATTCAAATCATACTCTCTTCAATTTAATAATTTAATAAAATTGTAGAGGTCGATGGTGAATTTTGAAGCCCAGATTTCTAGCGACTCACTGGGACTGGATTCTCTTTCCATCTTTGGCTAGTCATATATGTGCTATAAAATAAAAAATCTTTAAAAATTCAAAATAACAAAATGGTGATTTAAGTGTGTAATAAATTTAATATGAGGCTCTATATAGAATGAATCATTTTATAGAGTATATCTTTATTACACCATTATTTTTTGTTCAGGCCTATGCATCTTGAAAGTATGAGATGAAATAATAATTGCTAATTACTATTCCCCATCTTTCACTTTTGCAGAATGGATCTACAAAACACTCCTTTCACCATTCTAGGTGACAGTGAACATCCGCTAGCCAACACCGTCATCAACACAGAGATGTCGGCTACCATTAAAATTTCCCGGCTATCGAATGAACTGGTACCCACCATGGTACATTCATTCAAGGTCATCTTTGGAAGGCCTCAAGTTCTGAAGCTCCTACCAACAAATTCAACCAATGTCAAGGGTTCTCCCAACAGAGAACTTCGCTTTCAAAAGGTTAGGTCAATATGAAGCCCCGAAAAAAAATTATCGTGGGAAAACTGTCTTCCTCTCATGATACTGCGTGAAACCTTTGTACCTGAAAAGTATGATCATGAAGCTTCCTCATCAGGGAGTAAATTAACCAGAAGAAAGAAAAGAAGGAGAAATGCTAAGCTGAGGGCTCAACAGATCCCCTTTGAATGACCTAGTGAATAAGCGATACTGCCGCCGGAAGTGAGTATTCCTACCCACAACAACTTTGACAATCTAAAGTGGGTAAAGAGAAATAGCTCTACTGGCAAAATAAAGCAATCCTTCTGGAACCAACCACGTCAAGCTCACCACCATAGAGGAGATAGCCTGAAATACTATTTGCCAGCTAAGAACAAAGGCCTAATGAAAAGAAGATTTTAGGGGCTTGTGGTGATGGAAAATACTGAAGCACCACCAAGAAAGTTATCATCTCTTCTGGTAACTGGCCAGCAAGCCCAGTACGCTTCACATGGTGAGCATTGGAGTGTGACACTTGGACCTCGTGTCTAAGAATCCCTGCAAAAGGTCCCAATGAAAGGATAAGCAAATATGGAGGTTAAGGCCCCGTAATGAAACTTTGAGTAATAGAAGAGGTGTGACATCTGATACATATACTCAAAAATCTCAAAATAAACTCAAAAAAGTGGATACCCAAAAGAAAGGATATCATCGATGAAAGATATGATGGTGACACTTGGAGAATCCTCTAGGGGATCCCATCATCGATCAGTTTCACCCCTACAAGAGAAGGTTGACATTGATTGTGGTCCTTTAATAGAAGTACTTATTTCACTCGAACTAGAGATCCAGGAAACATCGACAAAAAATTTATGTGCAATAAGAAAATAATGAAGAGGATTCTATGGAAGTGGAAGTTGTCTATATGGTCGAGATATAGATGAACTCCGCCAGACACCATCAACAACAACAATGTGAATTTAGGAAATCAACAATTTGATGAAGAAGAGTCTTCACAAGAAAATAGAGATGGATCTTGATCTGGAGATGACGAAGAAGACCAGAATGAGAAAGAGATCATGGGTGTCAAAGCTATCTATATGATTGAACCAGAAAATGATCAGCCTGGTATATGCTTTTATAATTAGTGTTGTCGTATAGCCCCAACAATAGCTATTTTTGCAAATGCACAAGGAGAAGGGTAGTCAAGTTCTCCCCTTAAAAATGAGCAAGGAGCAGAACAGCAATAAGAAATAGAAGAAGAAGAAGAAGAAGAGCTGATTGACGCCATGACGCTAGCTAGAGAGCAAAGAGAAATGCAGCGTCAAATGAGGTCAAAGATAAGGAGATTACACAACTTGGTACCAAAATTAATGATATGATGGTGCAAATGAACATCTTGATGGAGATGTTACAGAAGAATATCACATCAAGTGCAGCACCTATTTTTTTTTGACTAATCAACTAGTAATCATACAATTTCTATACCATCAGCTACTGTGGTACCTCAATCTCTTACAGTACATGCTACGCAAGAAGCGGGAATGAAGTTAACTCACTACTTCTCCAACCAATAATTCAAAATCTGGCTAGTACACTTGGAACTATAACAGCTGCTCAACTAGAAACGATAATTAATGAAAAGATAAAGGCAGTCATAGCCTCAGAGTAGGGTGAAAGTTGGTGAGTAAGGGTCTCCCTTACCCAACTGAATATGACCAAGTGCCATACCCAAAAGGTTGCTCAGTACCAAAATTCAATGCTTTCAGCGGGCTTGGTAATCCAAAGCAACACCTTGCCCAATTTAAGGCTACTTGTGGTAACACAGGAGGGGGAACGATGCACTACTTTTTCGTAAATTCGTTAGTAGCCTGACTTCAGCTGCTTTTGAATGGTATGCAAAATTATCGAATGATTCAGTGAAAATATTTGCTGAATTAGAGACTATATTTGTGAAGAGGTTCACCAGTACAACCGAGAAAATCATAATCACTGACCTTGCCTTACTGAAAAGAAGGAAAGATGAGTCAGTGACAAAATTCATAAGTCATTGACACAACCTAAGCATGAAGTGCGAGCAATAATTGGAAGAAGAACATACGATTCAATTGCTAATGGACAATATAGATGATCAAATGACACCATTTTTATGCATGGCGTCGATTGCAAAATTCCAGGACTTCCTCGATAGCGCGGCTAAATTCAAAAAGTTGAATCGCCTTAAGTCTGAAGTCTATGTCGATAAAGCAAAGAGAAACAAACCTTCAGACTCAAGAAGAAATGAAATTTATGCCGCTTCCTATAGATCAAATGGCAAAAAGCGGGTGATATACAATGTTGATAAAGGAAACCAGCCAGTGTACAATGATGATAAGAGTAAAAAGCCTGTTTATTCTAATCCACAACCAAAATTGGTATTAGGAGGTAATGACAAACCTCAGACTATTCCAAATGGCGGGGAGCGTCCAAAAAAAGCAACAAGAGATGATGAGTGAATGCAACCATCTCTTAAGAAAAGATGAACAAAGAATAATCCTTTAGAAGAGTGTGACAAAATTATTTTAGCAAAATAAAGCGGTACGCTACGAAATTTAAAGGTCCGATAAAGCGATCAAGTCAATAATCCAAACCATCCCCCTATCAGATGATCATCCTATCAAAAACTGTTATGTCTTTAAATATTGGCTAGAAAGGAAGTATTGACGAGGTGAATTCACACTATCTGACAGTGTTCTAGTCAACCCTAAAAGAGAGTCTACAAAGATGATTACGTTCTCTTCCATATCATCCAAAAAAGACAAATAGAAGAAGAAATTAGTTCAGACTGAAGAATGACAAACAGTAGTCTCCAAAAAGACCATGAAGATGCTGTAGCAGTTAAAAGACGTTTCTAGTGTTAAGCAAAAATCACCACTTGAACCTATATTAGACTTAAGAGAGATGCCTAAACTAAGTATTTTGGCTTCTCAATGACATTCTGATAAGGATACTTTGTCACAGCATGAGAAGCAGTCTACTAAATGCAAGCCTCATAAATCAAAGAAGCAAGCTAAGAAAAGGAAGATCAAGAAGAGAACTACAACTCAAAAGATCATTAACAATCTAGAGGAGTATCACCAGCCAACAAGACAACTATTTAGGCTTGTAGACTTCATGCCTAAATTTCGTATTGCTGAATCAGATGACGAAGATAATGGTGAACCTTGCCCAATAGAGACATGCTGAATCATCTGCGTGATGTCAGATATTCTTCAATATCGATCACTCCGAGATGACAAGGGTAGTGAGATAGACACGACCAGCCCATCATAATTTTTATCAAGAAAGCAAGAAGAGCCTAAGGAGCTAATATTTGAATTTTGTTTAATAACTCAACAAGAGAATAACAGTTCAGATGAAGATCTATATTTTCCCGACGAGAAGAGTCAAATTCATCGATATCATCACGTATGATGTTGAAAAATGAGTCTAGCCCTTTTGGCCGATCTTCCAGAATAAGATGAAAATTTGAAGAAACTACCTCTTCGTGAGAATGGAGACAAAGTTATTCAAGTTCAGTTGAGAAGTGGTAAAGTCTTACCACCTTCATCAAAGAAGGAAAATACAAATAAAGATAAAGGCAAACAAATTGAAGTCAACGAGAATATTATTCCCATAAATCCCGTGATAAAGCCGAGTGAAGATAGATTATTATATTCTATCATATCTGAGAAAGATCCCTGCACAATTAAGTGTGCACGCTGCTCTCTTGATGTCAAAAGACCTTCAAGAAACTTTGATACATGCTCTCAAAGATCTGGAGAGTTATAAAGCTTACTTTATCAAAAAAATGCATGATTGAAGCATTGCAAACTCAAGATCTCCAGTAATCACATTTTTGCGAAGATCTTATGGGAATGCCGATCACAATCGTCCTCTTTATGTCAGAGAATGATGGCATCTCAATCAGCCGAATATTGATTGATCCAAGTTCTTCTATCAATCTCATGAGTCTAAAGGTATTAAGAGGATTATCACTTGATATCCAACATCTTGGGAGAGGCAAGTTGATGGTTCATGATTTCCATGAAAAAGGGTAGAAAACTTTGGATTCTTTTATTCTCCTGCTTAAGTTCAAGGATTTATATACAGAAGCTAAGTTTCATGTAATCGATGATGATACATCATTTAGAGCTCTCTAGGGTCGACCATGGCTACATGAGTATGGCATGGTCCCATCAACTATGCATCAATGTATAAAGTATCTGAAAGATGGAGAAGATTTTAGAATTCGAACCTACAACCGTTCTCCATCAATGAAGCAAAGATCTATGAAGATGCAAAATATTTTATCCTCAAAGAGCCTAAGCTAACAGAGCCTCTTGAAGTGGTAGCATCCACTTTAGGAATTAGATAATATTTTCACAAGGTGAAAGAGCAGAAGCAAGGAGGAAGAAAGAAGCAATGACGACGCTCCCCAAAGCACTTGATTCTACACCTAAATCAAGAAAATTAGTTCCTCATTTAGGAAGTGACATGGAAGAAGGAGAAGATATTCCTGTCAAACCAAATTGAACTTATAATCTCTCAAGAAAGGCAGAGTATGAAATAAGTGATTCTGATTCTGACTATGATTTTGAATCTACTTATGGAAATAGAGTTCAGATGGATGCATCAAGGAGGATAGCTCACTTGACAAAGTCAAATGACTCACTCAAAATTATACCCATCCCTCAGCAGTGCTTCAAAGAAATCAGTCCACTGAAGGTTCATAATATTAAAGAATTGATAACATTCTATGTGTCACCGTTGAGTGAGAGTGACAGAACAAGAACTCTATTTTACAAATCTGAAGAGTCTCAGCCTCAAGATTTTAAACAGCCTGCTCAACATAAATGTATAATACCAATACCAATATACTATCCACAAAAATTATGAAGAATGATGCATAAGCTTGTAATTCATATGAGAACTACTAAACATATGACTCAAATCTTTAACAAGATGTGAAGCCAAAGAAGTCCTCAGGCATCATGAAGAAGTAATACATTTATCACTAAAGGTCTTGGGTTCATCAATAAATCTCATCAAAATAGAGCCTATTATAATATAATAGAAGCTAAGTTTAAGACTAATAGTAATGAAGGAGATGATTCCTATAAAATTCTTCCTAAAAATGATGAAGAAGTAGAAGCCAAGCCCACACCTGAAGAACTCGAAGATGGTGGACAAATAGCTACTATGGATGAACTTAAAGAAATTAACCTAGGAGCTGAGGATGATCCCCATTCAACTTTCATCAGTGTCCTTCTATTTGATGAGAAAGTTGAAGAGCTAAAAATGCTACTTTGTAATTCATGGATTGCTTTACCTAGATATATTTTAAAATATCGGGCTTATCCCCTGATGTAGCAGTTCACAAACTAGCTATTAAACCAGATGCAACACATGTTAAGCAAGCCCGTGGGTGAATGAGATTGGAGATTGAAGAACAGGTAATTGCAGAAACTTAAAAGCTAATTGAAGCAGACTTCATCTGAGAGGAGAAGCATGCAGATTGGATCACAAACATTGTTCTAATTAGGGAGAAGAATGACCAAATCTGTCTTTGCATTGACTTCCGGGACTTAAATAAGGCGTGCCCAAAAGATGACTTTTTGGTTCCAATATCAGAACTATTAGTGGACAACACCTCCAACTATGACATATTCTCATTCATGGATGGATCGTCAGGATATAACCAAATTAAAATGGCACTTGAAGATGAAAAATATACATCATTCAGAACACCTATTGACATCTATTGTTACACGGTCATGCCCTTTGGCCTGAAAAATACTGGAGCAACATACCAAAGAGCCATGAAGTGTATTTTTGATGAGTTGATTCATCAGAAGGTGGAATGTTATATCGACGATCTGATGGTGAAGAGCTTAAACCGTGAAAATCGTAGACTTGAGAATTGTACTAGAGAATCAAAAAATATGATATCAAGATGAATTCTCTAAAATGTTGGGGTATCCTCGGAAAATTTCTGTACATTATACATCACAAAGGTATTGAAATCGATCATGCTAAAATCAAGGCAATCGTGAAGATGCCTCCAATCAAGAGTTTGCGTTAGCTCCATTCTTTACAAGGACAGCTTGCATTCATCCATCGATTTATATCAAACTTATCGATGTCGGGTTGTAAGGTTAATGAAGAAGGATGATCCATTCAAGTAGGACAAGGAGTGCCAAGAAGCCTTTAATAGCATTAAAGTTACAAGTTAAATCCACCCCTAGGCCTATTCCTGGGAAGCCCCTCATTCTATACACAACTACATTAGAAGAGTCCCTCATTATTGGCACAACACAATGAAGAAAGCAAAGAGAATGCTCTTTATTATATCAGTCGGAGGTTGATTGGAGCAGAAATGAGATACTCTCCGATAGAGAAGCACTGTTTAGCATTGATCTTTGCAGTCCAAAAGCTTCATCACTATATGTTATCACATAAGATTACCCTCATCTCGAGGATCGATCCGTTGAAGTACTTGATGACAAGACCAGCGTTGACAGCTCGCTTGGCAAGATGTGCAATATTACTTTTGCAATTTGATATCGCATACGTTCCGTAGAAAGCAGTGAAGGGACAAGTCTTAGCAAATTTTTTTGCTGCACATCCCATCCCGGAGGACTCTTCTCTTAATAATGATTTGCTTGATGAGCAAATTATGCTCATTCATGAAAGAGAAACAAATTTGGGAAATGTACTTTGATGGAGCCTCATCGATCAAACAAGTCCAATCTCTAAATTTCCTAAGGGCAAGAGCAGGAATCGACATCGTCTTCATAACACCAGAAGGAGGGATAATGAGATAATCATATAGATTGATCGAGCTAAGAACTAATAATGAAGCTGAATATGAAGCATTAATGGCAGGTCTGGAAGAAGCTATTTTCATATGCATTCAAAACTTACATATTTTTGGTGATTCTCAACTTATTATAAATCAAGTACTTGACATCTATAAAATTAACAAGCTCACAAGCGAGTTCTTGAGCTAATGAAGCAGATACCAAATATCACACTAACTCGAGTCTCTCGATCCGAGAATAGCAAAGCTGACAAATGGCCGAGTTGAATCAATGAAATATTTGAGAAATTGATTCTGTCAAGTAGTAGTAGATCTAATCCTTTATTAACAGCTAAATAGAGTTGATAGGATTTGGATATTTTAAACATATTCAAATTAATCAATTTTTCAAATCAAATTATGCAGCAATCTGAAATCGATATCATAACTCAGAAATAAAAAGCTACATAAAGTCTTAAATACACCCGCATGGGCCCAGATACTATGCTGAATGCTTAAATTCAAGAAGGATCGGCGGATTATTTCCTAGTCTTGGATTGGGGTAAACAAAACCTAAAAACTTATAATAAAAGTTTCAAATCAGTGAAATATCTAAGAAACTGATTCTGTGGGGTGATAGTAGATCTAATTCTTTGTTAGTAACTAAACAAAGTTGACATGATCTAAATCTCTTAAACATATTCAAATTAATCAAATTTTTAAATCAAATTAAGTAGCAATCTGAAACTGCTTAAATGAAACTCTAACATTTAAAAATTTAAATCAAACTCAATCCATCCACCTTCCACAATTGTTTGTCAGGGATGACAAATTAAGAAAATTCTAGCTCACAAAGGAGCCAACGTCAAATCAAGTGTCCTACTATGTTCACTCTCAATCAATCTCATGCAAGAAGGATGTGTTCCTCCGAGCTAAAGGCTCTGAGATGAAGCGATTACCAGAGTCCTTTAATCGGGTGGTTTAGCTAGTCCGGCTCTATTATATTACGATCACGACCGTAGCCCGCATGCTCCCCAATGGCTCTATCCTTTGAGTTGTGAATCATAGGGTATACTTGATAAGCAAAAAACAACCTGCCTAAGGTATACTTAAGCAGCTTAGATAAATACCACGACAGGTCTACAAGGATTTCTTGGACGGTGTAACTCATGTGATGCTAATGAGGATCTTTTTGTTAGGTTGGGTTGACTACCTCCTCTAATTAAGTAGACTAGGGATCGCGACTGCCCGGGATGACGGAACCATGGGATCTAGATCAGGCACGTCATCATTCCCCCAACCATCCAGTTTAAGCTAAAATGATGAATTTCATATCTTAAATTCTAAAACTCTACATATTGCTACTATGCTTATGCATTCGTGATCTAACAACTAAATTTTAATCGAAAGTTCTCTCTCACTTATTGAGAGGGGTAATTAACTAGGGGCTTGCTTCTGAAAACCCAGAACCAGATCTAAGTCCTCACCAAATGAGGATGAAATCTCTGGTAGTGTATCTACTATTCTATCTATCGATGAAATTATACCGCACACAATCGGCCTTTAAAAATATAAAAATAAATAATCAAATTTGTGTAACATACCTTATTGTTGCTCCCAAATTACAGTAATTTCTCTCTAAAACAAGACACCTATAATAAAAAAATAATAATAAATAACTTAATTTGAAGAAAAAAACTCAAAAATAAAAGAGTGCATACTTGGATATAAAGTATTATATATGGAACAAGCTTCTATCAACCTCTCAAAATAGAAAAGTGCTTAAAATTCATAAGAGAGTGAAAATATATTGCTATTTTTCTCAAAAAAAAAAATGGTTAACATTGAAAACACCTATTCATAATGATTCAAAAAACATTCATTATTCTATTCAAAACTTGATAATAGTTATTCCAAAAAATATACAATCATTCATATATTTAGTGGATTAATAACATGATGCTATTCTTTACATTGAATGGTTGCAACAAAAATTTTATAATATCACCTTCTAAGACTCCTTAAGAATGATTAATGACTTTGATGTCTTCTTTATCCTGTTAAATAAAATAGAATTAATATAACTCTTTTACTATAAATATATTATGAACTTAAAAATAAAAATGAACAACATACCTTTGATTTTTTCTTAATCCCATAATAATTTCTAAACCAATCACTTCCACACATAACAACTTGAATGTGCTTGTACCCAAGGATGAGATATGTATCTATAACTCTACCACCAACAGAAAGTGGATTATGATGCACAAGTAGTAATAGGTATTGATAGCATATCATAAGCCATTTTAGATAGTATTGGAAATTTTAATCGTTTGCTTTCCACCACTCTAAAGCATCAAATTGGTAATGGTTCATTACTCTTATCGAATATGAACACCATCTTCTAAGTAAACATCAAGTTCATTTTACATTCTCATTGGCATCACTCCTAAGATAATTTTCAAATATTTCTTCCGGTCTCAAAAGACTTACCTCTTAAAGTGAAAGCAGTGTTACTAAAGTGACTAACAACTTCTTCATTCAAAGTTGTATTTCCTATGATATTTGAAGCATGAGCATTTGCATAATCATTATGCAATAGTTGTAGTGACTCACGAATAGTTGTAATATGCTTAGCTGCTTCATTTGGAGAATAAATTTTAGAAAATGCAAAGTTAACTTCATCTTATTTTTCAAAGTACCGCAAAGAATAGAAATTAGCAAGTTACATTCTCCCCAATATTTGTCAAACTTCTCTTTCATGTTCAAGGCCATCAATCTCATATAATCAACACCATTTATAGAAACTTCATCCAACACATCCTTGATTCTCCAAAGATCAGAAAGAAATAGATTTGAAGTTGGATACTCCGTTCCTACAAATAAAGTTTGCATACTTACAAAATAAAAATAAAAAATGTAATGAAGAAGAAATTTAATGTAACCTGAAATTATATTTGTAACTTGATTAAATAAACCCAAAAATGAGCAAACATCTTCAGTTTTATTCCAATCTTCTTCACATGGGCAATATGTGTAAGATGGATCTCTATCTTGATAGTGAGGAAATACTTCTCTAAACTCCAATGCACATGAAAGCATGGCATATGTTGCATTCCATCTAGTGCAACAATCAAGTATCAGCCTCTTGTTAGGAAGTTTAAGTTGCTTTGAAATTTCTCAAGATTTAATCTTGTAGGAAGCGAAATATATTTCACACTTTCTCTTATATTATAGATAATATGGTTTATCATAGAAGACCATTTTGCACTTTGAGATTTAATATGTGTGCACAATATCGTACATGAAATAATTTTCCATTCAATGGAAGCTTCTTTTGAAAGTTTATGCTATCACCCAAAAAGCCAACTGTTTTGTCGTTATATGAAGCATTATCCACTGTCACACTAAAAACTTTGCCTTCAATTTCCCACTCTTTCAAACATTTATAAATAGCATCATGAATATCATGTGCTCTATGTGGTGGATTAAGATCAACAAAATTTAAAACCCTCTTTTGTAGACACCACTCTTTATCAACAAAATGCCTGTGATAACCATATATATATATTGAATTTTTTGTCGGACTTCCATAAGTCTGTTGTTATGCTTATCATCCCTCGAACTTAACAAACTTTTCAATCATTTCTTCTCAATTTCATAACGATACAATCTTGCTTTGCCATTGCGTGAAATTTTCTCATATTGTGGACTAGCTTTCATCAAAATATTAAACACTTCATACTGTAAAGTGAAAGGCAACTCATGCACCATGATCATATGAGATGTAATCTCTCTAATTTTAGCATGATCATACTTCCAAGTTTGCACGCCACTCACTATCGGATGTAAGTGTTGATTTTCCCATAATGATAAGTAGTTGTCCCTTTCCTAAATTTTAGCAAGTTTGAAGATGCCTTTTATATTGTGTTGTTGCACCATCCTTATTTTTATTTATGTATAACTTGCAATGATTGCATTGCACTTTCTCAACACCACTTTTTAACTTTACAATAGTGAAGTCTTTCCAAACATCTGAAGTTCTCTTTCTTTTCCTCTTTTCAAAAGGGTTTTCTTAAATATTGTGGTGTTTATTTTTGGGGTGTGGGACACCACGCAGATCTTAGGGGGTACTTATTGAAGTGATCGGCTACGATATTAAGGGATGATGTACTATCTCGAAAGATAGAAATCACCACCCTATAATGGACCTAATCACCTAATAAGGACTCCCAAGGCTGATGGTCTGAATATACGAGATCTTTCCCTACTAAACATGGAAAAGTAAAGTAGGGTTTATTTTAAGCGTTCGTTAAGTTCCTATGGAGGCAAGCCCCATAGTTAATTACATCCTATGAAATGAGAATTTCTTAAGAATACTCGATTAAAGTAGATAATTAGAGTCTCCAAAGATTTCAAGGTTAAGACTATCAAAGGATTGGCTATTTTAGAAAATCAAATGGGAGATCAAGGAGAAGACTTATTTTGGAATCCAAAGGGAGAAAGTAGGAAATACTCATGATACTAGGAAGCCTAGTGAGCATTCCAATCTACCCTATAGTTGGGCTTTATATTTTTGAAATTGAAGAGAGTTAATTATTTGAGTTGACATTTTATTAGATTCTTGGCTTATAATTCCATAACATAAGATTGTGGAAATGCCTAAGAGTTGAGAATTTATGCTTGTAGCCCAAAGGAAACAAATACCTCGATTCCTAAACTAAGGAGCCTTGGTACAAAACAAAGGCACAACCTAAATCTAAAAAGGGTATATGGTTTACCTCCACAAGAGAGAATAAACCACCAACTGCTGGACTTATTACCGCCTGAGTGGCAACCAACTAACTCCTCCCACGCTTTAAATCCATGTAGGCAAGTCTTATGCTTTGCAAGATGGCTAGTGTTGTTCATTTAGAAAGAAAACTAAGTCCTTAGACTCACTCTAAGAGACTAGAGCATGAGTGGTATGAATCCATGACTTAATCTAATGCAAATTTTATCAAATTTATTTGATTCTTTTGGACTTTTTGTTTTGACAAAGGCTATGGGATTTTGTATGCCTAAATGCATGAGAATTTGATTATGGGCCAAATCAAGAGAGAAAGGGGTGTCTTCCACCAAAGGCTCTCATAGGTTAAGCCTTGATTCTCTGGTAAAGATGGAAGCCCCTCTTAACAAGAGTGAAAGAATATGACATGCATGATATTATACATTCATCCATCTAGCTAAGGGGTTACTAAAAATTTTATTATCTTAATTTAATCCTTAGGCTTTTATGTGAGGTTATGAGTTGTTTTAAAATTTTAGTTATGAGTTGTTACTTGGGGTAGAAAAATTAATTTTTATCTTAAGAGCCTACCGCATCCAGGCCACACATTCAAACATCAATCATAAAGAAACTATGAAAAACATGTTGTTCTAATGCGCAATCTAAACATAACATCAAACAGTTTTATAGACTACCGTAAGAGAATAAAAGGCTGCGGTCGGGTTACAGACACAAAAGAGAGAAAAGAAAAGATGGGTAGAGCTCTACCCTTATACAACCCTGACATTAAAAATAATATATATGCTATGGGGTCTTCTTTTTCTTCATTTCTTCATTTCTTTCTTTTGATTTGATTTGCTCCAAAGGCATCACAGGCACCCTGTGGACTAAGCCTTCTAGCCACTACTCATCCTAATCCCCCATAGCACTAACCCTAATTCCTAATGCAAAATTACATCAAAAATAGGAAAAGTAAATCTACACTAAAATAAATATTAGCTAAACATACCATATAATCCAAGTTATATGAATAATTTGGACTTAGCACCCACACATGGGTAACCAAGTCCACTGTCCTAACATGGGTTACTTAAGGCTAAGCAACCCGCAGAAAAGCAAGTATATATTTTTTATTATAGCCCTTTAAGCATAACCCCTCAGAGAAAATATGATTAGGCTAATAACGCCTAACATCCTCTAAAACATACACCCTAACATCCTCTAAAACATTACATCATAAAATAAAACACACAACATCATACATACAACCCTAACTTAGCACTAGAAGTAGTGACTTAGTATTCTAATGTGTGCTTAAGGCTTGTGTAGCAAGACTTTACTAGGATTCTTTAGCTTAAGTTCCAATTTGAAGTTTGAATTTAAATTTTACCTTTGGGTGATTTCAATCTAAATGATTTAATGATTTGCTTTTCATTTTTATTTCAATTTTATTTGGTTTAAATGATATTTAGGTTCTCAAGAATGAAGAGAGTAGGATGAATTCATCGTAAGACATTATTCTACATCCTAATTCCTAAGGAATCTAACTAAAGTCTTAAGTATCTTGATTAGCCCATTTGAATTTGTAATTCATTCGATTAGAGTTTAAAATTTGAGTTTGTTTAAGTATTTGATTAATTGATTTTTTTTATTAGATATTTTAGTTTAATTGCATCTTGATAATTCAATATCCTTAATGTCTAAAGGAGTTTAAGTTTGTTTAAGTTCATCTATTTTTTGGTTGATTAATTTTAGATTAGGTGTTTGATTTAATTGAATCTTGATAATTTAATATTTATTTTTTTTCTTTGATCATGGTTATGTGATTTAACTTTATGTTTATTTAATTCGATTGTGGTTCATTTATTTGTAGTTTGATCGGATTAGATTAAGATTTTATTTTTGATTCTAATTGGGTTTGATTCTTTGTAATTGGGATCATATTTTTAATCACATCCATTTGTCATGTTCATCTAAGTTTGGTTTGCATTTTTGATTTCATATATTGGATAGTTAATTAGTTCATTTTATTTAAGTAGGTTGAATGAGATTTGATTTGATTCTATATTAAATTGATGAGAATCTTTCTTGATTTTACTTAATTTGATTCAATTTGATTTGCTTAGCTTTATGGTCTGGATGTTCAATGTGATTATGTGAATTTGTTTAATTAATAAGTGTATTTATGTTAATTATAAAGGTTTGTTTAATTTTTTTTTTTCATATTTGTTTAGACAAATGATGTAATTGATGACTTAATGGTTTTGGTTTGATTTATGTTTTGATTAGTATTTAATTGTTTTGATTAATTAAGTTTAATGTAATTAATGATTAACTCAATTAGTTTGTTTAAGAGGTATGATTAAATTAAATAAAGATTTGTTTAACTTTTGATTTAATTTCATGTTTATTTGAGTTAATGATGTAATTGGAATTAATGATTGAAGTTTAAATTAGGGTTTGATTATCATTTAATTATATTTTATGTTTGATTAAGCTTAAGTTTAATATGATTAATGTAATTTATTTATTTAATTTATTTAATAAATGTGATTAAATTAATTAGTAGATTAGTTAAGTATTTAATTTTAATTAAGTTTAATCTGATTTATAAAGTTAAATTTGGTTTATTAAGATAATGGATTAATTTATTAAGTTTGCATTAATTAGATGTTTGATTAATTAAATTTGATTAATGGGTTAATTAAAATTATTAATTAAAGGTTTGTTTAATTAGAGATTAATGACTTAATGATTTAGGTTTAATTTAAGTTTTGATTAGTATTTAATGGCATCTTAATTATGTTTAATTAAGTTTAGGTTTCATTAATTTAATTAACTTAATTAATTTATTTAGGGTATGATTATTTAATTATGGGTTTGATTTAAGCTTAATTTTAGCTTTAATGTCACTTATTTAAATTAATGTGATTAATTAAAATGATGAATTAATTCATTAAATTTTTATTAATTAAATGTTTGACTAATTAAGTTTGATTAAGGGTAATTAGATTAAAAGTTTATTTTAATTTAAAGATTGATGACTTAATAATTTAGGTTTAATTTATGTTTTGATTAATGTTTAATTGCATCTTCATTATGTATTTTAGGTTTAACTTAATTAGTTTATTGAGGGTGTGATTATTAAATTTAATTATGGGTTTGATTTATTTAATTAGAGTTAACTTTAATGTGACTTACTTAAATTAATTTGATTAATTAAGATGATGGGTTAATTTATTGAATTTTCATTAATTAAATGTTTGACTAATTGAGTTTGATTATTTATGATTAGGGTTTTTGATTTGATTTGTTATGTTTGTTTTATTTCATTAACATGATCAATTTAGTTATTAGGTTGAAATATTTAATGATTATTTAATTATCTCATTCCAAATGGATGTGATTTAATCATTTAATTAAGTTTACTTTAATTTTATTTAGTTTAATTCGATTAGTATCAAATTATTAAAGTTTTCTAAGTTTGTTGGATTTTGAGTTTGATTTAAGATTTAATCATTTAATTGAGTTTTATTAACTTAAATAGATTTAATAATATTTAATTTAATCTCCTTTAAAGATGATATTTTTTGATTTAAAGTTTGATTAATGATTTAATGAATTCTATTCAATTTCTGATCATTTTATTTTTTTTTATTTTTTTTATTATTATTTTTATTTAATATTTGAGTTATTTTTAGATTATATTTTAATTAACTTTTTAGTTATTTAAACTCTAATCTTAAGTGTTTATTTGGGTTTCTTAAGATTCAGAAGATAGAATCATTTTCTTAAGAGTCCTAGATGTCGATTAAAGTGATTTAGGTTATCTTGAAGATTTTTATAAATTTCTGAATTTTTTATTTAATTTATTTTATCAAAATTGATAATCTAAATTTAAAAGTTATTTTAACTTGAAATTTTTACTGTATGTGTATTATAACATTAATTTCAATATCTAAAAATTTCAACTTAATATAACCTACATTTTTGGCTTAATTAATAAAATATGATTTTCACTAAAACTTAAATTACGCTCAGAATACTACGTAAATTTTGAATATTTTGGATTTTTTTTTTATTTCTCCCAAATAGACGAATCCAACGAGCCCTTGTTTGCAATTTTTGGTTAAGTATTTTATTTTTTATGATTTTTTGAAGTTTCATATGATTTAAATTATTATTATTATTTTTTTTTATACGCTGTTTGGGAAAGACACCAGGCCGACCGGTCCGATCATAGATCGGACGGTTTAGATCGATCAGATCCAAAGGCCGATCGCGCGATCGGCTGCGACCGAGCCGTCCGTCAGCGAAACCACGCTGACGGATGGTCGATCATCGGCTTCCGGAAGTCGGCTCAAGCTCGGATCACGCGATGTGAGCCGTCGTCATCAACCGCGACGGACGGTCCGATCGCATCGCGTGAAAGGCGATCAGCGATCCACGCGCGATCCGCGTCGATCCCGCAACGCGGATTGACGAAGCGGTACTTTTGAAAAAAAATGAAAGTTTCTAAGCCAAAACTTGTCCAAATGGACCCATTCGATGCACAAAAAATTCTATTTCCTATTTGGGATGATTTAAAATAAAAGTGCTAGATTTTCTAAAGGAAATTCCTAGAATCACGGAAATTTAATACAAAATATGCAAAATCGACTACAGTTTGACGAAAGTTACCTCACCGGGATGATTTTCGGCGGCGGTGAAGATCCGAGGGAGCTTCTATGTGTGTGAGGAAGCTTCAGAGTAATCTTTAGCCTATGCTTCTCTTCAGAACGCCTCCTTCTCCGATGTTTACCGTCGCCTCACCGGAAGAGCAAATTCTTTTATGATTTGAGCTTAATGTGGCTAAACGAAGTGGGGAATTTTACTTTGGCTTTGGAGAGCTTTGGGGCTGAGTGAGATGAAGAGAAGCTCCTTTATAAAATGAAAAAAAATTTTTGAATTATTTTGGCTCCAAATTGAATGCCATCTTGTTGGGGTGGTTGGGCTAGATCTAGATTGATTGAGGACTTTGGATTTTGCTCCAAAGTCCTCTCTTACCACATGATGAGATTTGTTTAATTGGAATATTGGTGCCATGTGATGAGGGGTTAAGTGCATGTGATGGGGAATTAAATGAGGTTAGGAATCCTATGTGGGGTTGGTTCATGAGGGATTTAAAATGGGTTGGGTTTATTTTGGGCTGATCCCAAATGAGTTTGGGTCGATTTGACCCTAATGGGCTTTGGCTTGGTTTCAAGGATTTGGCCCAATTTAGTCATATGGGTCATTTTGGGCCAAATTGACCCATTTGACCAAAATTGTCCAAATTAACTTGGTTTATGGATTGATTCATGTTCAATTGACTAATTGAAGATGAATGTGGTCTTTGGTTTGAATTAATTTGGATTTATATTTGATTTAGGCCAAATTGACCCTTTAGGCCAATTTGGGCTAGTTGGGTCAAGTTGACCCAATTGGGTTCGATTGATCAAATTGAGTTCAATTATTGCTTTGGGTTCACACACCCATTTGGAAAGCCAATGATCAATTGAGCAATACGTAAAATAATCGATTTGGAATAAACTTGAGCCATTGGTTGCAATCAATTTGGGTTAGATCATGATTTGGCGATTTGGTTCTTTAGGCCAATTTGGGTTTATTTGGATCAAATGGCCAATTGGGCTTGGTTTGACCTAATTGATTGCGATTGATCATCCTAGGGTGATCAAAATCATGGTGGAAGATTTTGGTGAGCTTGGTTCAATCCAATTTGGGTTGGATTAGAAGTTGGCTCAAATGGGTCCTTTGGACACTTTAGGTCAAGTGCACCTAAGTGGTCAATTGGTTTAGTTTTGATTTGATTTGATAATTGTAGGTTTCATTTATATTTGGGTAAATAATTGAATAAATGATTGATTCAAGAGAAAATTCGTTGGTTTTGACTTGATCTAGATAGAATTTGGCTAAGTCCAAAGAATTGGCTTAAAGGGTTTAAATTGAGTTTGGATTTGATTTTCAATATGGTTTTGGTCATTTGAATTTGGATTTCATTTATATTTATGAATATAAATGAAGGAATAATTCATTTATGAAGAGATCAATTGGGTTTGATTTGATTTAAGGAAAGATTTGGCTAAGCTTATGAATATAGTTCATATGGCTTAGGAAGGGGTTTTAGGATTTGAATTTGATTTTGGGTTTCAATCATTTGGAGTCAAATTTTGAAATTAGATTCGGAATTTGAATTTGAATTTGAATTTAGTTTGAGGAGTCGGGTTTGATTTGAGAAAGTGTATCTAGATTATGTTTAGGCTATGGGATGGGTAATTTCCTTAAACCCAAGGCATAGCTAATCTTATGATTAACACTTCTAAGTCTCTAGGCTTGGGTTGGGTGTTCACCTAATCAATAGATGTGTCTTATGACTAAGTAAATCTTAATGTCTAGAAGATCCTTAAGTCTAAGAGGATGTTAAGAGCTCACTCCAAAAGTGAGGATCAACAAATATCATCGATAACAAGATCTTCACTTCTTTCAGTGGCACTTATAATAACATTAAGATCTACATCTGCTTGAGTCTCATTCAGGATTTCAACACTAGAAAAAAGGAAAATAATGATCACTCCAAAAAAGTCTACTACATCATTATTAAATTAAAATATTTAATACAAAAAAAGGAATAAAAAAAAATGTTATAGGCTCATATAAAAAAAAATTTTATTAGTGCCATCATAGGATGAGAGATATTAGGCTTGAATCTTCCAAACCCTAAACTAAAAAGAGTTGAGTAAAATGTTGAAAATAATGCTCTCAACTTTCAACAAACTAAGATCTACAATAGTAGCCAAATTTGATATAATCCAAATTAAAATAACACAATCTAGAAGAATATCAAAGACCAAATAAAGCTCACATCAACTAAGTTGCACTAAATGAAGCAAAAAAGATATAATCATTGCCTTTAAAAAAAAACTATCTTTCAGGTTGCCACGTGCTAGTGGCCTTCCAATGAAAGATAGACATTAAATTTAATAAAATGGGAGGGATCCATAACTCTTTTTCTATATCACTTCCATCAATGTCTCCATAACTCTTTTTCTATAACAAATAACTGAAATTGAAATCCTCAAATAGAAATACATGAGAACAACTACCAATAGGCAACAAAATAATAAATCAAAATCAAAGAAATTGAGAATGCAGAACAAGGCTTACATCGTAATATTATGACACTAGCATAGAATCAAGTTGGTATTACTAATATTCCTTGGTGCATTATAAAAATAAAGAAGGGCTATGAAGCTAATTGAGAATCACACTCATAAAAAGCAGACAAAAAAAGAAAGTGAAATAGTAGTTAAAAATGAAACCCCCTCCAACTATAGCAAGTGGATAGATTATAATAGAAAATGACTATTATGATAGAGTTCCCCGATGGATATTTAAAGATCACCAAATCATAATATTGTCAGCACTCAAGACTGAAGAACCATCCTAAGCCTAGAATCAATCAATGCATAAGAACTCTATTATCAATGCACAAGCATATCAACAAGTGAGAGCATTAGCATAACAAGTAGACAGGTGATAGAGCATTAGCACACAAGTGACAGATAGAACTTCATTATCAATCTTAGCGGTTAGCACAAAATTATTTTGCCATACCTATGATGACCAAAGATTGAACGAGAGAGAGAACAACTATAGGAAGTCGAAGGGAAAAAAAAGAAAAGAAAAGAAGCGAGGAAGTTGAAGAAGAAGATAGAATAATCAGTTCAAATTATTTCCTCGATTTGTGAATCGAATTGATAAGAAGATGAGAGAACGCATAGTCGAAGAAGATGAGTGAATACTACGAAAGATGCCGCCAAGTTAGGGCTTGATTGCTTTAAGGGGATGACCGATAGAGCTTAGAAGGCGCATTTGCGAAATGTGAAATGCAAAATCTGAGAGCCTCTAATAGACTTAAGCAGTTAAAGCCGTTTTAAATTTGGATGAGCAACGGGTAGAGGCATAGAGGGATGAGCTTAAGTTTTAAGTCACCCATTTCATCATTTATAAATAAAATAAAATAATTTATTAACTTTAATTAAATATTTAAATAATTAATATGAGTTTCTTTTATTTTTTGTGTATTTATCTTATAATTTATAAACAATAATATTAATTATATTTTATAAAGTTTAATTTAATATATCATATATTTGTATAGATTATACTAGTAAATTTAGTAAATTATAATATTTTTATTAAATATATAATTAAAAAATCATAAGTTATATTTACTTATATTTTAAATATATGAATTATTATCAAATTTAATATCAATTAATTAATAAATTACTTGTCGAGAAATATATGTTAAATAAAATAAACAAGCGAAAGATCATGTTCTATTAGTTCATTTAACATCAGGTTTTATAAACTTGTTTGTTTATTAATGTGAATAAACGTAAACAGCGTTAATCGAAATGAGTTAAGTAGTTCAGCGAGTGCATCTTAAGCGCGCATGCATTCACGCGTCCATGAAAGCGGGCAACTCATTTTTTCAGGGTGGGCAATATTTTAAATAATATAATAATTAAATAATAATCATAATATACATAATTAAATAAATCATATTTTTTTAGAAAAATACAAATATAAGCATGTGCATGTAGGCAGCGTGTGTGTACGCCTAGTCGTGAGGACGTGGTGTGCTTAAGCCCTCGCATTAATAACGTCCATGAAGGCAGGGGAACCAACTCATTTTTTGTGGACAATATTTTAAATAATATAAAAATTAAATAATAATCATAATATACATAATTAAATAAATAAAATTATATCATATTTTTTTTTAGAAAAATACAAATATAAGCATGTGCATGTAGGCCCAGCCGTGTGCGTAGGCACGCCTAGTCGTGAGGACGTAGGTGTGCTTAAGTCCTATGCATTGTAATCGTCCATGAAGGCAGGGGCATAACCAACTCATTTTTTTAGGGGACAATATTTTAAATAATATAATAATTAAATAATAATTATAATATGCATAATTAAATAAATAAAATTATATCATATTTTTTTTAGTAAAATACAAATAATTAGTAAGATAAAATCATCAAATTTATAAGAGAAAATTATAAATAGATAAAAATGTGAAAATTATAGCTTATAATTTATAGTTTACTCACTTTCTTAAGATTAAATATATAAATTAGTTTTGCTCAAGATTTATGGATAAAATTACTTGATTACTACAAAAGTTAATAAAATATGAAAATCCTTTTTATCTATTTTTGAAATACTAAGCACAAAATAATTTTAAAAAAAAATTATATGAAGTAGATCAATTTAAGTAATTTATGAATTTAATTAACATTTATATTAATTAATGTATGCATATTAAATGTTTTTTTAAAAATTGTAATATTAATATATAAATATAAATATAATTTATAAGAGGAATATATCTAATAATATAAAAAAAATTAAAAATTTTATGATTTAAAATTATTATAAAATTATAAAATATAGTTTATAACTACATTACATGAGTTAAAATATTGATTACATGAGATTATAATAAGTTAAAATTAAATTCATTTTAAGATGTGTATATAATACTATTTGTTAATATTCATCTCAAAATTATTCTTAAGGTGAGAACTATTTTGAGAATGGGTAAAATTATTTATTTTTTCATCTAATTGAATAAAACTAATATTTTTAGACTGGGCAAATATATAAATTACAAAATTTTTCATTTCATTAAATAAAATTAATATTTTCAGGAGGGGCATTTGCCACCCTGGTCCGCCCTTGCTTGAAGGGCGACATAGCCATGCACATGCATTCGCGCGTGCAGGCTAGCAGGTAGCCGCATTGGCATATATTATAATCTTCTTTTTTTATAAGAATATTCTGATGCAATTTATTTTTAATTATAAGTAGATTGTAATTGTTAGTTTTTTGGTTAGCAACTGAGTAACTGGTGTAGTAACATCCTGGTTAATTTGGATGATTATAACTAAAGCTTTTATGGCTGAAACAGGACGGCTAAAACAAGTTTAACTGCAATTACATATTATATATGTGAAAAAAACGGGGGGAATTCTTGTAAGACTAGAAATAAGGCATATAAGATGGAGAAAATGGTTGGGCTTTGGTTTGTTCTCTTCTTGCTGTTCTCTCCTGTTCATGTTCAGAGTACGCTTCTTGCAAAATTTCATTTTTTTTCTTTCATCATAATTAATTCTTTCCCATGTTCAGGAAACATTGAAGTAGGCCAGTGCTGATATTGAAAATATATTTCATGCTTTAAATTGGTAAAATAAAAGATTAAAATTAGACGTTTAAGTGAGTTTTTAGAGATCATTTAGCCTATTAATATATGTATTTATTTATTATTGATGAATAATTAAACTACTTTAAAAATTGAACAAAACTGAATGCATGCATAACTTGCATTCCATTTCATATTGCACTTAATAATGTAGTAAATAAGCAACGAATTGGTAATGCGTGCACAGTTTTTTATTTTATTTTATTAGAAAAGAAATTATTGACTGATTCTTAATTAATTTTTATCAATGATTTTAATGTATTTATTTAATGGCTTCTCTTGAGGTTATTATATCTCATCAGCACATCAATCTCGACAATTGCAAGCAGATCATTTGCTCGTTTAGAGGTTGAAGAAACGTTAACCGATAGAGATCATTAAGTGGCAATTTATTTAAAAAATTGTAATTTATGAAATAAAACTACTCTAAAAAAATTCTATAAATAGAACTTTTTTGCTCATTAGTTTATCTATTTTATTGTTTCCTAAAGATTGTGTGGTTTCAAGCTAAGGATCCTATCCGAAACATAAACTTCATTTTATAATCACACTTAATCAACTAAAAAATAAAATTTTTTTTTAATTTGACAATACTTGTTTAAAATTAGTTTAATTTAAATTTATTATATTCTAGAACATTCAAAGCATTAAAAGAGTGAGCTTATTAGCTTAGTATTATTTGAAGATCTAAGACACATAAAAAAGTCTAGACCAGCTCATAAAAAGCATAAAATTTTTAATGCTAAAACTTGTGAAAGGGAAATATCATGAGATCTCACTCAATTGAAAAGATTACACTTGTTTGTGTCATGCAAATGATGCAATTCTCATGATTGAATAATATTAATATGATATAGTTAATATGAGCGAGAAGATAGCTCTAATATTGATTAACCTCAAGGCCAAAAGTTTTTTTTTTTTGAGAGATTATTAGTAGTTTATTCAATTATTCTCAAGGCGAGATCAAAGACCAAAAGTTAACCTTGGTGTTAATGTGTCGATTGCTAGTGTTCATGATGGCGTCAACCTTGTTATCAATGCATGCATCGATCTTGGCATAATGGATTGCATTTGTCTTGGTGACAATAACATATATCGAACTTCGATGTTAATGACTAGAATCATCCTTACTTACAATATCATTTGTCAACAATGGTGGTGATCAAATACATCAAGATTGATGTTGGCAAAACACATTAGTCTTGGGGAGATGACAAGGGTCGAAGTTGGGTGATGATGGCTAATCAAAAGTAGTTAAGTGATAATAGTTGATTATGGTCAAGGGATAGTAGTTGTGTAATTATGGTTGAAAGACGATAGATAAGTGATTGTGATTAGAAGTGTAATGCTAATTATGTGACTTTAGTTGGATAATAGTACATGGGTGATTATTGTTGAAAGACAACAACTACCAATGGTGATTATTTGTGTCAATTATCGACATAGCTCTCTCTAACTCCATTTCAAGGGTAGGATGAGGATATATTTATGGGATAGTGGCATTTTGTGCTATTTTTGCAAAATTCACAAACACATTATCGGATAATTTATGCTAATTTCTTTGATCATACATCATTTTTTAATTATGTAAGTATTTTAATGATATCCAAATTGAATGATCTTGAGTGCTTTGGATTCCTCCCATTAAAAAGTCTATTTTGATTGCAAGCGCATAAGATTCATACATTGTTGTATGAATTTTTTTAGCCATACTTTGAGTACTTTATTTTAACTTATTTGGACTCATATCAAAATATTTTTTTATTATTGAGTTCATCATATTAAAACATTCATTTCAATAGTAAGTTTATTGAAATTGAAGTTTGAATGATCCCAAATTTAAATTCATTTTTTTTTAATTTAAACATTATATCTTGATCGATGCTCGATGGACACATTAAATATAAATCAATGAAATATATATGCTTGAATATGTACATAAATATGAATCTATTTATAGTCTTAACTTATATATCAACTTAAATTGACTCTAAATCATTCTTATTTATTTGACACAATTTTTATTTGAGTTAAACACAAAATTTATTATTTTAAAGTTATAATTACTAGGTGATATTTGAATTTTGATCATATAGATGCATGGATCATGTTCAAGTGGCTAACAATTGTTACAATAATTATTTATTATATATAAATATTGGAATTAGGATTTATATGATAACACATAATGTAAATATAAGGTCAAAAAAAAAATATTCAAGTATATATGATACAAAAAAATAAAATATATAAAATATAAATATATATAAAATAGAATATATATATATAAATATAATAGACATATGATAACACATAATATACATAAACACAGAAAGAATAATAATATAATAATATAATAATAATAATAATAATAAAATAATAATAACATTAATAATAATAATAATTATTAATAATATTAATCATAGTAATAATAATAATAATTATTATAATAACAACAACAACAACAATAATAATAATAATATAATTATAATATTATTATTGTGCATGGAGAAGATAGTAAAGGAGAATTGATATCTTGGCGTTTAAAGTTTACATAAAAGTTTGAGAGCCTAAATTTTACTTAGAAAACCCAAGAAGGGAAAAATCAGGCTAACTTAGAAATAATTTCACTATATCAACTTTTATTATAATTGTCCTTTCTCCAAAGTTGGAGAAGCATAACTACAAAGTTTTGACAAGCTTCTGGATTAGCGGAGGTGCCGGTGGTAGTATGATGATTGATCATATTGAAAGATGGGAGTGGTTGGTAGTAGTTGGCGATGATGACGGTGATGATATGGTGTGGTGATGGATCGGCGGCTGTCGGTGGTGGCATCTAGCGGGTGACTAGTGGCGGTGGTGATGATTGAGCGTGGTGTCTGGCGGCGATGATCGGTGGTGTGCGGTGGTGATGGCGATGATGCGGTGGATGGTAGTGGTTAGCGATGATGGCTGATGGTGGGTGGCATTATGCTTTGAGATTCTTCGAGTCTCAAAGATTTCTCATTTCTTTAGCTTGGGGTCCCCCTCATATGAAGAATGAGGCTTTTTATAGATTATGGGAGTGACATTTCTATAAATACAGACAAAATCCAAATCACTCCATCGGACGGCTCAAAATGATTCCTTCGATCATCTGATATATTTTAAGTATTTGAATGCTCAAATGAAGTCATAATTAAGAGATCTTAGGCTTGTTATCAGGCTCTCGATGAAGAGTATAATTTAAGTGTCGATGTAATTTTACGGATGGAATAGTAGAAAGACACTACCTAGAGATTTCACCATCATTTGGTGAGGACTTTAGATCACGGTTCGGGTTTCTTATAGGCAAGCACCTATAGTTAATTACCCTCTCAAAACTGAGAGAACTTTTGATTAAGGCTAGTGCGTTAACAATGCATAGTTTATAGTAGACATATGAAATTTTAGAATTTAGATTTATGAAATTCATTATATTTAACTTAAAGAGGATGGTTGGGGCGATGATGCGATCTAGATCCATGGTTTCATCTCGGGCTTTGCGTCCTATAGTCGGAGGTGGTCGACAACTCGAAGGATCCTTATCGACACATGGGTTATGTCATCCAAGAAATCATTGTAGACTTGGGGTGGCGTTTGTCATGGAGACAAGTTTAAGTCTACCTTAGCTAATGAGATTTTTCCCAATCAAGTATATGGTTCCTCAAAGGCGAGCCATTGGGAACATACATCACAATCGATCGTAACATAATGGTTCAATTTGGCGGCAACCACCGATCAAAAGACTCGGTCATAGCGCATCGTAGAGAATGAGCCCAAACCACGTGGTCGAGGACACAACATCTTTCGACATGAGATTGTTTGAGTAAACATAGTTGCACTTGATTTGGCTTTGGCTTCGTGAGCTAGAGTTTTCTTAATTTGTCATCTCGGATAAATTATTGCGGAAGGTGAGTTGAATCTTTGGCTTTAAGTTTTTAATATTGAATTTCACTTAGACATTTTATAATGATATTTTAAATTCATTTAGATTGATATTTCAATCTAAGTCAATTTTATTTTAAAATTATAATCATATTTTGATGAAAGTATCCCCTCCGGTTAAAATTTTTATTCAACACAGCCATCATCGAGGTAGTTAATTGATTGAATCAAATATATTTGAGAACTTTAGATCCTGACTCTGTTTAGCTCTAGGAGGATCAAATCTTGTCATGAAAGAATTAACTTCTATATTTTACTAAGTTGAAATTCTTATAATAGATTTTTAGGTTTTGTTAATTGGGTCTATCTAAGACTAAGGGGAATCAACCCAGCATCCTCGGACACTAAGTTTAAGCATTCATGTGTGGCCAGCTCTGTGTGTATTTAAGAATGCCTTAATTAACATGCTTATGATGTGTTCTGAATCAGGTGTTAGCATTTTTTAAAATCTTATTTAATTATTTATGTTAACATTGATTTGTTTGCATTTAGTTCATAGCTAATTGAGTTCTTTAAGTTTCAATGAAACTTAGCTCATGATTGGTAAGAAGCTTATAGACTCATTCTTATTTAAAGACCTTTAGAATTTTTTTGTGAGTAGGTTTGACTTTGATTCATCATTTTTTTATTTAAGTCTAATTTAAGCTTATTAATACTCTTATTTAATCATACTTAAGCTTTGTGTCAATCCAAATTTTGGCAGCCTCCCAACATCATCCCGTAACCCACACGCTCTTCTAAACATGAGGTGTCTTGTCTTCGATGTGTAGTCTTCAATTTCCCACGCTCTTCTAAGCGTGGTGGGATCTTCAAACTCATCACTCGAGCATAATGAGGTCTTCAAACTGCAATTTCAATTCATATTTTAATTTTGAGCTTAGAGTTTATTTTTTATTAAATTAATTAAGTCTGTCGAATTTTGGACCTCTCGACGTCTTCCCCCGACGCATCGGGGCTATTGTTCCTTCATTCTACTGGTTAGTGTCTTTGCGACACTATGATGGTCTTCTAACACCCTCTGCATAATAGGGTTTTCAAACACCAATTTCAATTCAATTTTTTAATTTTGAGTTTATAGTTCATTTTGCGTTAAATTAATTAAGCCCTCTTTCAATCCAATTTTGGTAGCCTACATCTTCCCCACATAGGTCGAGAGTCTACCTTCTAGCTCTCAGCATAACGGTCAATGTCTTGCGACACTACAATCGTGGTCTTCTACTCATTAGCTCTACTGAGCATAACGAGGTCTTCAAACACATCAAGAGCTACACACTTTATCAACCTGGAGCATAGTTGACCATTTAGATGTCATTATGAGCTCCACACCAACATAAGAGGCTGTCCAAAGGTTTCAAATACAAGCAAACCGGACTTCCCTTATTTGTAAAGAAGAGCATAAGCGAGATGAGGTATTCTTTCTTTGTAATACTACATATTGGGCATCCACTCAAGCAGTTTTAACTTGAAAACCCAGCTAGGGAGGCCAAAAGCTCCATCATTATCTTCATCAAATGAAAACAAGTACATAGATGACATAATTTGATAATGCAGAAGACCATCCGTATCAGGATCAAACACATGAGGCTGGTCTGATATTATGAGAACATATCGATCCCCATTCCTTACAGGTACCCAAACCTACACTAGAACACGTTGACTTGTCCATTCCTTGAAATATCGGAGTGCCTTATCTCCTCATTTTGCAAATTCTATCTTCCTTTTCGAATCAAAATTCGGTGATTTCATCGTCTGTCAAATATCCATAGAGGAGGCATGAAGGAAGTGATAAAGTGAGATCAGAGACTTTGTGATGGAGGGTGAGAGGAGTAGGTGATGGCGGGTTAGAGAAGTGTGGCGACATAATCAAAGTTCCAGGAGGCAGAGGAAGAAGGAGAGTTTCTTATCAAGATGGAAATGGGCTTGTTGCTTAGTGTCATTCGAACCGAAGGGAGGAAAATTTTGGTGCGCCAAGCTCGCTGCTTGGGACTAAGTGGAGTATCTTGTGAGGGCATGTGAAGAAGAGATGGAGGGATGGGTTTTAGCCTATTGGTTTATGGTGCAAAGTGGGATAAGAGATGGGGCTTGACTCGGTTGGAGAGAAAATTCATTTAAAAAAAGGTTGTACTGTGAAAATGGGAGAGTGAGCCACGTGAATACTTGAGAGAGTTACTTACTCATGTGAAAGAAAAGTATGGGTAGTAGGTATAACAGATAGAAATGGCAGCCATATATATTTTTTTTGGAATTAACAAATACAAATGACTTTATACTTACTAAGCTTATATGATGATTCCAAATGTACTTTTTTAATCTCTTTTTTTTAATTATATATTTTCTTAATAATTTCTAGTCACTAAATGTGATGTGAATTGATTTCTTTGGAAAAATAATATGGTCTTTAAAGTTATGTTAACCCATCTTGAAGAGCATGACATAAGGTTAAATATGGGTAGATATCGATTGAAAATACACATGGTCGATCTCAAAACTCATAAACTCATCTACATCATGAGGTAGTCTCGTTTGATAGGTTTCAATATTTCAATGCTAATGACATGATCAATTTTTGCGAGCGAGGTCATTTGGTTTGGGCAATGTGGCTTCGACCTCGATATGTGTGATCGCGACGAACTTCTTTCTTGATCGATCAACCATCGAGCAATATTTATATTACGATCAATTTTCTATGTTAGCATAGCGAAGTCGTTGGTTCGAGGTCATTTCGACCATTTTTGGCGACGTTCAGTGCATTTTGAGCCCCGATTTGCGTAATGTCACTTCCGAAGTTTGTCGAATTTAAATTGGGGGCTTGTCTTGATTTATGACACATATGAGGAGGTCATTAAATGCCCCCCAAAAAATATGATTTGAGCTTGGAGCGTGTCAAGTTTGTTAAAAACTGGTTGACCCTTTGGGCTACTTGTATCATTTAAAGATTGCAATAGCTTATAGAGCTTTGATAGGATTTGTCATTAGTATGATGTTCTATTTAGGACATGCTAAATGACGAGATTGACTAATTTGTCAGACTTGACTTTTCAGATAGATAAGAGTTCTTCTCCATCTACTCTCTGCTTTAATGGGCATGCTGAAGATCATCTTCCACCATCTGCTCCCTGCTTTGATGGGTTTGTTGAAGAAGTTTTGCTTTTGTGTCTTTATAGATTTAGATTTCTTCTTACCCTGGCTTCATGCTTGATGGTTTGTTGGAGGAATTGGTTTGTTTATTTTGAGATTTGAAATTCCTTCTGTCCTAGCTTTAAGCTTGACATATTTTATGAAAGATTGACCTGATTTGTCTATATTGACTTGTTAGGAAGTGTATGTATGCCTAAGTCACGTCTTGCTACTTTGAAAACTTCGTTGAAGGGTGCATATAGATGACCCGACCTTCTGGCTTATATTAAGTCTATAATGTTGAGTTATCAGTCTAGCAATACGTGCTTTAATAGACTAAATAACTACAAAATTCCTTTAGTTCGACCATTGCCTTTGTGCGAACTATAGAATCGCTTCCTTGGTTCTATGCTTTCGCTTTGGCAGACTTGATGAGGAAATTGATTTGTGCTTCATGCTTCATTGGAATGCTTGAAAAGAGGTTGAAATATTACATTGCAAGCAATATAGGATTGATTTGAGACAGACTCAATTGAGAGTTTCCTCATATTATCTTGGTTTATCGATCGAGTGGAAATATCTCTTGAATTTTGGTTGCTTGTAGTCAAAGTTGAATCGGTTTGAGATTGAATAGCTATCATCATTGGGTGGCGGGGCTCTTTCCTGTGGTCTTTTCTGGCTTGTTGAGTGAGGGAGCGTCGACCGACCATTTGTAGGCTTGTTGAGTCCGACCTTTAGAGCCTACTCTAGTTCTTGACTTAAGCTGTGATGGCTTGGAGGTCTTGTCATTAGACTGGAGAACGAGGGCTCTTTCACTGCGACATTTTCTTGTTGCTTTGTTGAGTCCGACCTTTAGAACTCATTCGAGTCCTAGACTTGAATATGTAGGGGTTTATATTTTTCCAACTTAGTTGATTGAAGCTTCCAAAACTTGGAGTTCTTCTAGCTTGATCTTCAAATTTTGACGAACCTTGGAGAGAAACTTTTAAGATTTAGAGCTATCTTTTCATGCGTAGAAATAGATTCTTTTGGTTTGCAAGAGCCTGCAACTTTGACCATAACAGTTATAGATATATTCAGGGATCTCGGCATAAAGCTCGATATTAACTTGAATATATGCAAGAAGACCTTCTATTTCACAGGAGAAGGTTGAACAATTTTTATCATAAAAAAGGCACTTGTCTAACAGGGAGATTGCAGATTAGTTTAGAAATATATTATAAAGCTCGATTTCCTTTGCTGCAAAATAAACATCATTTGCCTTTTAATCATAATATGTATCTAAGGATCTCGACTTAAAACCGATGTCGACTTAGATAAATATATAAAAATGCCCATTGTTTAACAGGGGGCATCCGCAGTAACTGTTGAGAGAATTTAGAATATCTTTGGTCTTATGCTTTGTGCTCTCGGATTTGTTGAAGGCTTCCTCTTGAGAGTTTGAAATTTGTATTTTCCTCTCAGCTTTGTTCCTTGGTGGACTTAATGGAGTTGATGATTTTTTGTTGAGATGAGAACATCTTCGATCCTATGCTTTGTGCTTTGACAGACTTGTTGAAGACTTAAAATTTAAAATTTATTTTTTCTCTATCACGGCCGTTGATGGCGGTTGATGGAGGAAAGTCTTGAATTATCTTAAAGACTTTCGGTGATACTGAAATTATCTTATGTCCCGACTTTTACGCTTTTTGGGCTTATAGAAGATGTCGGCCCTCGAGCTTGTGTTGGGCAATGACGAAGAGTCATCAATCCCATGCTTTGCGCATAATGGACATGTTGATGATGTAACTCCCTTAGTTCGGCCTCTAGCTTTGTACGAACATTAGGATGACTTCTTTGATCCTTTGCTTTCTGCTTGGTTGGACTTCTTGAAGAAGAGTTTTCTTGGTCTTGCTTCTGCTTTAATGACTTGTTGAAGGAGTTGACATTTCTCATTTGATATTGATACCAAACGGCTTGGTACTTTCAGTGAGGATCTTTTGTTGGATTTTGAAAAAATGACCTTGCGACCATTAGGGATGATCTCCCAGTCTGGGCCACTTGAACTCACCAAGTTGGAGGGATTTGGAGATTTGGATGCTCTTATGTTTAAACTAACAAAGTAGGGGGATCCTTTACTTAGGCCTTTGTAGCATATTGAGTAAGCAGACCTGTCAGCGACTCAGCTATATTTGGGCTTGTTGAGTCCGACCTTATGCACCTACTTAAGTCTTGAACTTGAGCAATTAATGGAGGATTTCATCATAATGAGATGGGGATCACTTACTGTGGGCTTTATGGCATGTTGAGTAAGCAGACCTATCAGGAACTCGACCATATTTGGGCTTGTTGAGTCTGACCTTATGCACCAACTCGAGCCTTAGATTGAATATATGAATGGAAGATGTGTTTCCAACTTAATTTATTGTAATTTGTAGACTTGAACTTTTCTCTTTTTGGCCAGTAAGACTTTGAGACTTATGAACTTTATGTATATGGCGATCTCGACCTTGGGTGTGAAGTCAACCCAAATACAATAGAAAAAACCTCTGTTTCATAGGAGAGCGACATTTTGCTATAAAATTAAAAAAAATGCCCCCTGTTTGACAGGGGATTTTTGCTTCATTTCAAAATGCATTCTTGTATTATAATTGAATTTCCAAGCAAAATTTACACATGTAATAACAGTGAGGAATAATTAGTCTTCTCAGCACCAGGACCAATTCCCTTTCTTGTAAAGCTCTAGGACGTACTGTATGATTGAATGCTTTAGGCGTCCTCACTTAGACTTCTAAATTTTATTGAGCTTGGAGCCTAGCTTTGTCAAGCATATTAAGCTCTTCTATTCGTAGACGAACATTCTCATCTTGAGTGAGATTGAGTTAAATGACTACTCGGAGTGAAGGTAGTTCAACTTCAAGTGGTAGAAATGCTTGAGCCCCAAATACTACTGCATAAGGAGTGGATTTTGTGAGAGTCTTGTAGGTGGTGGGATAAGCCCATAAACCTTTAACAAGCTTGGTATGTCACTCCCTTTTATTTCTTATAAGAATTTTTATGAGTAACTTGACTAGTGCTTTGTTGAAAGCCTCAGGCAAGCCATTTGCTCTCTGATTATAAATCAATGAGTATCGTCAATCAATCTTATGTCGATCAACAAATCTATAAATTTTAGTGTTTTTGAAGGTCAGGTCATTGTCTGAGATATTGTTGTCTTCTTTTATTCCCAAACATCATAGCCACATATGCTCGAATGATCTATGATATATAGATAAGCATATGGTCAAAGCCTTTTCTCAAGTTGTGCATCCATCGATTGCTTTCGACAATTTGCTTTCCTTAAAGTAGTCAACGAAGTGTTGTCTCTAATCTTCCTTCTCTTCTACTATAAGGATTTCACTTTGTAGTCTTGGAGTTTCTTCAGATTGAGGTCTTGCCTCATGAATAGTCCGAGCCTCATCTTGTTGATTTTGATGAGCAATTTGTAAGGGAGTGTGAGGAGCAATGTGAGTTGCATCCTGCTGGCTTGCATTTGATGACCCCTCTTCCAGTGGGATTTTGATTTATTGGCTTTAGGACCCAACGAGTGAAAACACTAATTAGCACATAGTCATCATTTCTTTAGCTAACTTAGCTAAATAGTCTGTTTTGCGCTCTGAAAACTCGAGTCATCATGATATTTGGGATTTGCTTTATGAGCCCGAGAACTCGCTTATGATAGTGGGTCAATTCAAGTTTGTCGATTTTGTAAAGACCCAACACTTGATTAATGATGAGCTGAGAATCACCATAAACTTGTAGATTTTGAGCTTCAATGAAGATGGCTTCATTCAGACCTGCCACCAACATTTCGTATTATGCTTCATGACTTAATCAACCGGTAGGAATGCCTCATTATACCACATTCTAGCGTGATCAAGATGAGATTGATGCCAACTCGAGCTTTTGGGAGATTTGAGGGCTGAGTATATTTGATGGATAAAGCTCCATCAAAATACAATCTCCACATTTACTGCTTCTTTTTTTATATAAATGCATGACCTACTCGTCAGGAAGATCATCATTGAGCGATGAATCTACTGGGATAGGGTGTGCTGTAAGGAGGTCTGTTAGAATTTACTCCTACGCCGCTTTTTGGGAATATATGTGATGTCAAATTATAGAAGAATAAAAACCCATCGTGTCAAGCGACCTATCAACGCTAGTCCTATCATCAAGAACTTCAACAGATTGATTCTTGAGATGACAGTAATTTTATGAGATAGCATATAATGACATAGCTTTTAAAAAGCAAAAATTAATATCAAATAATGTTTCTCAATTGTAGAATAGCATATTTCCGCTCCTATCAATCTTCGACTGATGTAATATAGAGCGCTATCCTTTCCCTCTTCATTTTGTTGCACCAACAGAGCATGTAGAGATTCCTCCAGTGCTGCTTTGTATATAAGATGAGAGGCCTTCCTGGGATCGGCGCTACAAGAATAGGCAGATTCAACAGATACTTCTTGATACTGTCAAAAGTCTCTCGACATTTTTTATCCTATTTGAAAGGAGTATCCTTTTACATCAGCTTCTTCTTCTTGGATGCGGAACTCTGATCAATGCCTTCTATAAATTTATGGCTCGGAGGACTACGATTGAACCTGACCTCTTCTCGAAGATATGGAGATGGTTGGCGACAAGCTCCAAGGTGTCGACTGTCAAAAATCTCTTCACATAGGATATTTTTCTTAGGTACACATTCTTAACAAGTTTCATTTGTGGTGAATCTCTGGGAGTACAGTCCAGATGTCACGTCACTGTCCTTCTTTAAGACAATATCATTTTAAGGCTTTAGCCTCCAAATTTTCTTACCTTTTTCTCAGGACCTTTCGACGATGGATTCTTGGACCCGTAGTCTAAGTGTCACGCCTCGATGCTCACCGTGCGTGATTTAATTGGATTGGTGCCTTGTTTGGATTGTAGGTGGAGGTCTCCTTGGAGGAGCAACTCTAGCCTACCTAATGATGGGACTTTGAAATTTTCTTTTATCAGTCTCTTTTCCTTAGCAACTTTGAGGACTCGATGCACTCTTGCAGTCTGGGTTTCCTCATTGGAGGAGCTAGAACATGATGCTGTCGGGTTTAGAAGGACTATTTAATTTGACCAGTAGAGTTGTTCCGCCTTACCCATCTTAGGTTATCAAACTTATTATAGGTTGGAACACTTTCTAGTTTCACTTTGTACAATTTTTTTGAATAATAGTTGTTGAGCAGTTCAACATTTCTCTTTCTCCACCGTCTCTGAGTTAGTTTGCTTCCAGATGAAGAATCTTCTGTGTTGCTACTTCTTTTCGAGGCTTATCCATATTATTTTTCTTCCTTGGGACTTTTGAGCGATTCCCATATGCGATTGGTGTCACGATGTTCACCGTACAAGACTTCTTCTTGAGGCTTCGCCCTCCAGATTTATTTTTCTTTCTCGGGACCTTTGGTGTGATTCCAGACGTCCGTATCGCTCAGATGTTCACCATGCAAAACTTATTTAGAATGATCTTGAGTTCTTACTACCACTGGTGGAAGTTTCTGTAGTGGAGCATTCTTGGCAGATAATTGGCTTTTGATATATTTTATTCATAAGATCTTTTCTTTTACAACCTTTAGGACTCTATGTACTCGAAGATAGAGTTTCATTGTTTCTTCAAGGGTTGTAGGCTATTGAGCCCAAAAGATTGCTTAACATCACCAGTAGAACTATTCCTTTTCACCCATTTTAGATTTTCAAACTCGTTGTGAGTGAGAACACTCGCTTTTGGTATCAAGTCTGATCGCATAGCTAGTGATTCAAATAGCAACTGCTGAGCTCACAGTTCAGCATTTCTTCTCCTTCTTTGCCTTTTACTCAATTTTTCTTTAGAATAGGAGACTTCAGCATTATGCCTTCCTAGTGCAAAAGATTCAACTGGCAGAGTAGTTACATTCATAGATATGACTGAAACTTTCTGCCTATTGATGATTCTTTTCTTGACTGATGCCTTAGAATAATCCAATCTTTCGAATACAAAAGTTCTCTTTTGAGGAACACTAGTAGCAGTAGTGATCATTCCAGTTGTCCTCCTCCCCTACACAGGTTAGTGTGTATAATATGCAGGTGCTTCATGTAGAGGATTATTTGCGGCCATGAAAATTTGGAAAGTCACTATAAAATTGAATAGTAGTTCCAACATCTCCAATATTGATAACATCATTAGCTAGGCGGATATTAGCCCGTGACTAGCCACATGATAAGCGTGCTTTGAAGATCCATATAGAGAATAAGCAGACTAGTCATAAGAACATGATTGACTTAGATTTAATTTCACTGAAAATTGATTTTTTTTTCTTTTCAATTTTTTTATACTCCACTATTACTATAGATTAGATTCGATTATCCAAAGATGGAAAGAGAAACCTGTCCCCAATGGAGTCGCCAGAAATCTGTAGACTCCAAAAATTTTCCACCGACCTCTTGATGAAGAGAGTGATTTAAAGTGTCGGTGTAATTTTCAGAAGGCAGATGAAATAGTAGATAAGACACTACCCAGAGATTTCACCCTCATTTTGTGAGGACTTTAGATTTGGTTCGGGTTTCTATAAAGCAAGCTATAGTTAATTACCCCTCTCAATCGAGAGATCTTTCGATTAAGGCTAGTCGTTAGATCGCTTAGTGTGTAGCATATAATAGTAGCATGTGGAGTTTTAGAATTAAGATTTATGAAATTCATTGTATTTAACTTAAAGCGGATGGTTGGGGGAACGATGACGTGCCCGATCTAGATCCCGTGGTTCCGTCATCCCGGGATGTCGCAGTCCCTAGTCTGCTTAGTCAGAGGAGGTAGTCGACCCAACCTGACTGAAGGATCCTTATCAACAATACATGGGTTACGCCATCCAAGAAATCCTTGTAGATCTCGGGTGGTATTTGTTTAAGGAGAGAAGTTAAAGTCTACCTTAGCTAACAGAGGGCTTTTTGCCCAATCAAGTATATCCTATGGTTCACAACTCAAAAGGCAGAGCCATTGGGGACCATATGGGTTATAGTCGTGACTGTAATATAATGGTTCCATTTGGCGGCAACCACCCGACAGAGGACTCTGGTCGTAACTGCATCATGTGTGGAGCCTCGCCAAGCATGTCAGGACACGCGTCCTTCTTGGCATGAGATTGTTTGAGAGTAAACATAGTTGTGTACTTGATTTTACTTTGACTCCTTTTTGAGCTAAAGTTTTCTTAATTTGTCACCTTCAACAAACTATTGTGGAAGGTGAATTGGATTTTTTAGCTTTAAGTTCTTTAAAAATTAAATTTTATTTAAGCACTTATAATTTGGTGATTTATTTGATTTTACATTTACATTGATACTTGAGTTTGATTAATTCAATTTGAGGTTGCAAGCACATTTTTATGGTAAGTATCTCATCCGGTTGAAATCTTCATTCAACACAGCCATCATCGAGGTTGTCAATTGATTGAATCAAATATATATTTGAGAATTTTAGATTCTGTCAACTCTGTTTAGATCCTAACGAGGATCATCTTGTCATGGCATGAAAACTTCTCAAATATTTTACTAAGTTGAAATTATTATAATAGATTTTTAGATTTTGTTAACCCGGACCCAGTCTTAAGACTAAATCGTGAATCAACCCGTGCAGCATCCTTAGCCACTAAGTTTAAGCATTCAGCATAGTGTCGGGGCCCATGTGGGTGTTTAAATCACTTAATTTATTATTTCAGATCTTGTCAACTCTATTAATTTAATAATAGAGGATCAGACCTAGATTTATATTTTGAGGATTTTGAATTTGAGAATATTGAATATAATATCATAAATATTTTGATAATAGTTACCCCTCTAGTTGATATCTTCAATCAACTCAGCTATCATTGGGGAGTTAGGAGATAGTCGTTATACTGTCAAATGATAGAATTAGCTTCTCAGAGATTTTCTCGAAATATATAACAACATCATTAGTTTTGTTAGCAGGACTAATCAGACCCAACCAAGAATCAACCCAGCAGATCTTGGACACTAAGTTTAAGCATCCAACAGTGTAGGGCTCATGTGGGTGTTTAGACATGTGCACTTTCAAGGCATTGTATTTATATTTTAATCATGTATCGTAATGTGAGCAAAGCTCACTTCATTGAGTTATTTAAGCAAATCTTGATATCACAAATCTCAGTATTAGATTGCCTCATGATTTGTGTACTATTTATTTTATTAAGATTTTGATTATTTGCATGCATTTTGAGATGATAAATTTGAATATAGGCCCACTTCATAATGCATGCAACAGTTCAATTGAAGCCTTAATTAATGCTCGCATTTTGTGAATCACAAGATAAGATGTTATAAATTGATCTAATATCTTATTAGATTTTTCAGATTAATATTAATTGATTCCAATTTAGCTTACGCCTTTTCAGAGATTAAAATTTGCACTTTAAATCTCTATGTTCGAGCACATGTAGTGTATCTAAGAATGCCTTAATTAAGCATTTCGCTTATGATATGTTGCTAATCGGTGTGGAAGATGTTATAGATTGATCTAATATCTTGTTAGATTTTTCAAATTAATATTTAATTTTTTTCAATTTAGCTCATTTCTTTCGCATTAAAATTTGCACTTTAAATCTTTGTCCGAAATACGCAGTGTATCTAAAATGCCTTAATTAACGCCTTTCGATACTTATGAATTGGTATGTAAGAAATTTGAAATTAACGTATTACTTCAACAGTTATTTTAGATTCCTAGCAAGATACTCTTTCAAATATTTGGCTTTACTCAAAATTGCCTTTATATAAATTTATTTTATTTTAATTTTCCAGAACATCTTTTCCTGCCTATAAATAGACTGTTCCATTTTCATTCAAATCCATTTAGTTATGTTAAGTCATCATGAAGGTGAGAGAAAGTACTTGCATTTTAGGTGAAGTCTTGAATCACCCTGAAGTTTATTCTCCCCATTTTTTTTAAATTAATTTTATTTTACAAATAATTTTTTAGTTTCTAAATTTTTTATTTTAGTTATTATGCATTTTTTTAGTTTTATATTATACTTATGTTTATTTGAGTCCATTATTAGTTCAAAATTTGGCAACATCCCAACATCATCCTCACATAAAGGGGGCTACATCGGAGGGTTAAGTCTTCCGCTAGCTCACCGAGCATAACGATCTTGTCATGACATTACGTCAGTTTCTACCCGTAGATCTACTTTATAACGGGATTCAAACTCATCTCTACTAAGCATAACGAGATCTTCATAATTGCATAACATAAAATATACATATATATTCTTGAATGTTCAATCTTCATTCATTCATTTTTTATATCCCTTTAACTTATCTTATAATCAATAAGAATAATGCATTGTCCCTCAAACCTATAACAAGCTAATTTAAGGATATTAAATTACTCTTCCTTAGATTCAAAATCATTTTGTAGCTGAAATTAAAATGAAGTTGAAGTCCTAGTAAGAAGAATTTTTAGATGATGTTGGAACAATTCTATATGAATGAGTCTATATAGCTTGATGGAGATTTTTTTAGACAGAATATGAGCAGGCAGAATAACTATATGGCAGCAAGCACCTAAAGTCGTACAACTTTTGGACTAGTTTATGAATTGAGAAGCTGATAATATGGTTACTGCACTTCACATGAAACATGCATTCAGATCTCCATTCAAATGGGAAGGATAGGATGCCCTATGCTGTTAGAGATGAAGGTGAAATGTTGGAGAAGGGATGGCTAATAGTAGAAAATGGAAGAATGAGGTTGAAAAGTATAGAGTACCTAGGGACTGGGTTGAGCAGCCGAAGAGAGGGAAATGTAAGGGACTTAGATGCGGACTGCATATGTTGAGGAAGGAAGGCTTGTTGATTTTCTGCATCGTTGGCCTGGGTGAGGTGTTCGAAACAGGGATTGTGAATAGGATATGCATGTCGGAGATGGGAATTGTTGGTTTCTGGTAAGAACAAAGTGAGGAGGGATTGGCTTCGGTTGCCCGGTTTGAGGAATCTATTACAGCAAGTTGGAGCAAGCTAGTTACTGCTGCCAAGATGTGAACTATGTTTAGGTGGAGCTAACATTATGAGAGGAAATGAAGGAAGTCTTTTTTGTTAGCTTAAAATGAGATTGAGAAGGGTGAAGGAGTGAGCCGACGAGAATAGGGAGGGAGAAGGAGAGAGACGGCAGGCTTGACCTGCTGTGTCGTGCAAGATTTTGGAGAGGGCCGGAGGAAACGATGCCGTATCAAGCTGGAGCTGGAAACGCAGAGGGAGCCTGCCTCCTTGCATGATCTGCAGCGGACCAAGAGAGTGAGGGAGGGAGAGAGCTCTCTATTTTTTTTTTCAAAACCAGCCCGCCTCCTCTTTTGCTTTTCTGACTCATTAAAAATAAAATCCATTCACCTGTGACGCGAAGGCATGGGGTGGGTGCTGGTGGCTTGCCATTGGTTGGAAGGGTGGAAATAAATGAGTGGCGGTTTAGGCGGCTCCGCTAAAGAGATACAAAAGAAAAGAAGTTGTTTGATTGTTTTTTTTATCATAAAAAAAATACATTATTTAATATAATATTATTTTTCCTTTAACTCACGTGAACAAGTATGAGGATGGGAGGCTAAAAATTTCAAGGTATTGATTGAGTGTAATTAGAGGATAATTAAATAGATTTATTTTAAAATGTGTATTAATTTTGATGAAATTTTAAATGTAACAAATTTAGTCAAATTTAATATCTATTCGATTTTTGACATTCTGACGAATGACGCTTTTTAATCTGAGACCTGAAATGACTTCGACGCCAAATGCCACTTTCAAAATAGATTATCACTCGATTGTGACGTCACGAAACTCATCCAATTGAGCGGATAATCTCATTTGATAAGTTTTGACGTTTGAGCTAACAACTGATCAATTCACGAACGAGTGTTAGTCAGCCGCATTCCACTCGATATACGCGACACATTGATAGCTCGAAGCTAATCGATTAATCGTTAGATTTTGCAATATTTATATTTTGATCAAGACGCTCAACGCGAATGATAAAGTCCGTCATCAATCGGAGGTCTTTTTCAATCATTTTAGGTGAGATAGTACATTTTGAGCCTCATGCGACCGTACTCCAAGTCCATCAATTTGATTTGTTGGCTTGACTTTAACTTATGGCACACATATGGAGGTCAACAAACATCACTATGGTTAAGATGATCTACTAACGCATCAAATTTTATGTGTTTTAGATATTGACATGTGAAAAGATTTTAAGAATGCAGAAATCAATGCATATTCTAACATCCACATATCAATGAGTACTTTTATATGACTTAGGGGTATATTTGAGGTAGTTTTAATTGTTCAAAAAAATAATGACGTTAGTTCAAGCGCTATCTAAAAAAATTAAAGTAAGAATTACATTTTTTTTTTTAAAAAATCATAATGTAACTATTTGGCAGTCATTGCACTAATTAATGCCAAATTGAAAACAAAATTTTTCTATCACAATTTTTCCAAAGTGAGGCTAGATCGTTTGCAAATGATAGTATGATATATTTTCCATTCTTCATCCCCAAAATTAGCCTTACTTTGTGAGTCGTTTATCCAGACAATTGAATTACTTGCCCAACTGAAGTGCATAAACATTAGATAATTTGCCTATGAGCTAGTCATCACTGCAATTTTTTCCCAACTATAATAGATTGTAATTGTTAGTTCTTTCCATAGTAACTGAATAACTAACTGTTGAAGCAATATCAACCAATATGAACAATTACAAATAAAGCTTTGATGGTAAAAAAAACAAAATAAAATAAGTTTAACTTAAAATTACATATATTTATAAATGCGAAGAGGTGGTCTCCACTGAATATGACCAAGTGTCATACCCAAAAGGTTACTCAAAAATTTAATACTTTCGCAGTTTGGTAATCCAAAGCAACATCTGCCCAATTTAAGGCTACTGTGGTAACACGAGGGGAACGATGCACTACTTTCAAATTCCAAGAGTCTTAATTTCAACCGCTTTTGAATGGTATGCTCAATGATTGAAAATATTTGAATTAGAGACTATATTTGTGAAGAGGTTCACCAATAACCGAGAAAATCATAAATCACCGACCTTGCCTTCAAAAGAAGGAAAGATGAGTCGTGACAAAATTCATAAGTCATTGACACAACCTAAGCATGAAGTGCGAGCAACAATTGAAGAAGAACATACGATCCAATTGCTAATGGACAATATGGATGATAAATGACACCATTTCTATGCATACCGACATAACATTCTTGACTTGCTCGATAGGTGGCTAAATTCAAAAAAGTTGAATCGCCTAAGTCCAAGTCTATGTCGATAAAGCAAAGAGAAACAAACCTGACTCAAGAAGAAATGAAATTTATGCCGCCTCTATACAAATGGCTAAAAAGTGGTGATATACAATGTTGATAAAGGAAAGCCTAAGGTATACAATGATGATAAGGGTGTCTTATTCTAATCCACAACCAAAATTGGTATTGGAGGTAATGACAAACCTGACTTTTCAAGTGGGAGCGCCCAAAAAGCAACAAGAGATGATGAATGCAACCATCTCTTAAGAAAAGATGAACAAAGAATATTCCTTTAGAAGGACAAGCAGACAAATTATTTCGGCAACAAAGGCCTACGCTACCAAATTTAAAAGGTCTAAAGAAGCTGATCAAGTCAATAATCCAAACTACTATCCCTATCATCGATGATCTCATCCTATCAAGATTATTATGTCTTCAAAGATTGGCTAGAAAGGAAGTATCGAGGTGAATTTACACTATCTGACAAATTCTAGTCAACCCAAAAGAGAATCTACAAAGATGATTATGTTCTCTTCCATATCATCCAACAAAGACAAAAGAAGGAGAAATTAGTTTGTGAATCAAGAATGGCAAACAAGAGTCTCCAAAAAAGACCGTGAAGATGTCAGAAAAGCTAAAGACGCCTAGTGTTAAGTAAAAATCACCACTTGAACCTATATTGACTTAAGAGAGATGCCTAAACCAAGTATTTGGCTTCTCAGCATTCTGATAAGGATACTTTCACAAAGATGAGCGTACTAAATGCGTGCCTCATAAATCAAAGAAGTCGCTAAGAAAAGAAGATCAAGAAGAGAACTACAACTCAAAAGATCATTAACAAAGAGGAGTATCACCAACAAGACAACTATTTTAGGCATGTAGACTTCATGCCTAAACTTCTATTGTTGAATCGATGAAGAAGATAATGGTGAATCTTGCCAAGAGAGAGACATGAATCATCTCGTGATGTCGATATTCTTCAACATCGCTCAGACGACAAGGTAGGAGATAGACACACCACCCATAATAATTTTATCAAGAAAGCAAGAAGAGCAAGGAGCTAATATTTAAATTTTGTTTAATGACTCAACAAGAGACAAAGTCGATGAAGATCTATGTTTTTCGAGGAGAAGAGTCAAATTCATCGATATCATCACGTATGATGTTGAAAAATGAGTCTAGCCCTTTTGGCCGATCTTCCAGAATAAGAAGAAAATTTGAAAAAACTACCTCTTCAGGAGAATCTGAGCGAGACAAAGTTATTCAAGTTCAATTGAGAAGTGGTAAAGTCTTACCGCCTTCATCAAAGAAGGAAAATGCAAATAAAGATAAAGGCAAACAAATTGAAGTCAACGAGAATATTATTCCCATAAATCCCAGGATAAAGCCTAAATTGAGTGAGAAGATAGATTATAATATTCTATCATATCTCAGAAAGATCTGACAAGTGTGCAGGCTCTCTTGATGTCAAAAGACCTCAAGAAACTTTGATACATGCTCAAAGATCCGAGAGAGTTATGAAGCTTACTTTATCAAAAAATGCATGAAGCATTGCAAAACTCAAGATCTCCCAAGAATCACATTTTCTGAAGAAGATCTTATGTTGGAATGCGATCACAATCGCCTCTATGTTACCGTAGAGTGATGGCATCATCCAATATTGATTGATCCAAGTTCTTCTATCAATCTTATGAGTCTAAAGGTATTAAGAGGATTATCACTTGATATCCAACATCTTGGGAGAGATAAGTTGATGGTTCATGATTTCAATGAAAAGGGTAAAACTTTGTTCTTTTATTCTCCTAAGTTCAAGGATTTATATACGTAAGTTTCATGTAATCCATCGATACATCATTTAGAGCTCTTGCATGGCTACATGAGTATGGCATGGTCCCATCAACTATGCATCAATGTATGAAGTATCAAAGATGGAGAAGAATTTAGAATTCGTAACCTACAACCATTCTCCATCAATGAAGCAAAGATCTATGAAGATGCAAAATATTTCATCCTCAAAGAGCCTAGAGCCTCTTGAAGTGGTAGCATCCACTTTAGAACTAAAAAAGTATTTCACAAGTGAAAGAGTGTAAGCAAAGAGGAAGAAAGAAGTCAATGTCAACGCTCCCTAAAGCACTTGATTCTATACCTAAATCAAGAAAATCAGTTTCTCAGTTGGGAAGTGACATGGAAGAAGGAGAAGATATTCTGTCAAACCAAAGAACTTATAATCTTTCAAGAAAAGTAGAGTATGAAATAAGTGATTCCGATGACTATGATTTTGAATCTACTTATGAAATAGAGTTCGATGGATGCATCAAGGAGGATAGCTCACTTGGAGTTAGATGACTCACTCAAAATTATACCCATCCCTCAAAGCTTCAAAGAAATCACCCAATCGGAGGTTCATAATAATATTGAAGAATTGATAACATTCTAGTCACATTGAGAGTGGCGAATAAGAACTCTATTTTACAAATCAAGAGTCTCACCAAGATTTGATAAATGCTCAACATAAAAGTTTTGATGAGATAATACCAATAAGAATACCAATATACTATCCACAAAAATTATGAAGAATGATGCATAAGCTTGGAATTCATATTGAACTAAAATATAGACTCAAATCTTTAACAAGATGTGGAGCTAAAGAAGTCCTCGGCATCATGAAGAAGTGATAAGTTTATCACTAAAGGTCTTGGGTTCATCTCATCAATAAATCTCATCAAAATAGAGCTATTATAATATAATAGAAGCTAAGTTTGAGACTAATAGAATGAAGAAGATGATTCTATAAAATTCTTCTAAAAATGATGAAGAAGTAGAAGCCAAGCCACACCAAGAACTCAAGATGGTGGACAAATAGCTACTATGGATGAACTTAAAGAAATCAACCTAGAGAGGATCCCCTCCAACTTTCATCGCTGCCTTCTATTTAATGAGAAAGTTGAAGAGCTAAAAATGCTACTTTGTAATTCGGATTGACCTGACATATTCTAAAATACCGCTTATCCTCCATGTATGTAGCGCTCACAACTAGCTATTAAACCAGATGCAACACATGTTAAGCAAGCCTAGCGAATGAGATTAGAGATTGAAGAACAAGTAATTGAAGAAACTGAAAAGCTAATTGAAGCAGACTTCATCTGAGAGGAGAAGCATGCAGATTGGATCACAAACATTGTCCCAATTAGGAAGAAGAACGACCAAATCTGTCTCTGCATTGACTTCCGGGACTTAAATAAGGCATGCCCAAAAGATGACTTTTTGGTTCCAATATCAGAATTATTAGTGGACAACACCTCCAACTATGACATATTCTCATTCATGGATGGATCGTCAGGATATAACCAAATTAAAATGGCACTTGAAGATGAAAAATATACATCGCTCGTAACACCTATTGACATCTATTGTTACCCATGCCCTTTGGCCCGAAAATACCGGAGCTACATACCAAAGAGCCATGACGTATTTTTTGATGAGTTGATTCATCAAGGTGGAATATTATATCGATCCGGTGAAGAGCTTAAATCGTGAAAACCACTTCAGACTTGAGAATTGTACTAGAGAATCAAAAATATGATATCAAGATGAATCCTCTAAAATGTGCATTGGGTATCCTCGAAAATTTCTTGGGTACATTATACCTCAAAGGTATTGAAATCGATCATGCTAAAATCAAGGCAATCTAAGATGCCTCCACCAAGAGTTTGTAAGCTCCATTCTTTACAAGGATAACTTGCATTCATGCGATTTATATCAAACTTATCGATGCGTCAACCCGCAAGTTAATGAAGAAGGATGATCCATTCTGGGACAAGGAGTGCCAAGAAGCCTTTAATAACATTAAAAGCTACTGTTAAATCCACCAATCCTAGCAGCGTCTATTCCTAGGAAGCCCCTCATTCTATACACAACTACATTAGAAGAGTCCCTTGGAGAATTATTGGCACAACACAATGAAGAAAGCAAAGAGAATGCTCTTTATTATATCAGTCGGAGGTTGATTGGAGTAGAAATGAGATACTCTCCGATAGAGAAGAACTGTTTAGCATTGATCTTTGCAGTCCAAAAGCTTCATCACTATATGTTATCACACAAGATTACCCTCATCTCAGGATCGATCCACAAGTACTTGATGACAAGACCAGCATTGACAGCTCGCTTGGCAAGATGTGCAATATTACTTTTGCAATTTGATATCACATAATGCCCGTAAAGCAAGAAGGGACAAGTCTTAGCAAATTTTTTTTCTACACATCCCATCCTGGAGGACTCTTCTCTTAATAACGATTTGCTTGATGAGCAAATTATGCTCATTCATGAAAGAGAAACAAATTTAGGAAATGTACTTTGATGGAGCCTCATCGATCAAACAAGTCCAATCTCTAAATTTCCCATGGCAAGCAGAATTGACATCGACTTCATAACACCAGAAAGAGGGATAATGAGACAATCATATGGATTGAACGAGCCAAGAACTAATAATGAAGCTGAATATGAAACATTAATGGCAGGTCTGGAAGAAGCTATTTTCATATGCATTCAAAACTTACATATTTTTGGTGATTCTCAACTTATTATAAATCAAGTACTTGACATCTATAAAATTAACAAGCTCATAAGAGAGTTCTCGAATTAAGCATACCAAATATCACACTAACTCGAAGTCTCGATCCGAATAGCAAAGTCGACAAATGGCGAAGTTGAATCAATGAAATATTTGAGAAATTCTCCAAGTATGAAGCAGAAATCTTTTATTAACAAAAATAGAGTTGATAGATTTGGAGATTTTAAACATATTCAAATTAATCAAATTTTAAATCAAATAATGCGAATAAATCGATATCATAACTCGAAATAAAAACTACATAAAGTCTTAAATACACGCATGGGCCCGATACTATGTAATGCTTAAATTCAAGTGTCTAAGGATGCTGCGCGGGTTATTTTTCGGTTTAGTCTTAGGATTGGGTCCGGGTAAACAAAACCTAAAAATATATAATAAAAGTTTCAAATCAGTGAAATATCTAAGAAATTGATTCTGTGGGGTGATAGTAGATCTAATTCTTTGTTAGCAACTAAACAAAATTGACATGATCTAAATCTCTTAAACATATTCAAATTAATCAAAATTTTAAATCTAATTAAGTAGCAATCTGAAACTGCTTAAATGAAACTCTAACATTTAAAAATTTAAATCAAACTCAATCCATCCACCTTCCACAATTGTTTATGACAAATTAAGAAAATTCTAGCTCACAAAGGAGCAACGCCAAATCAAGTGTCCTACTATGTTCACTCTCAATCAATCTCATGCCGAAGGATGTGCTGGTCCTCCAAGAAGCTTGGCCAAGAGCTCCACATGAAGCACGAGTCCTTTAATCGTGGTTTGGCTAGTCCGCCATTATATTACGATTATCAGTAGCCGCATGCTCCCAATGGCTCACCTTGAGTTGTGAATCATAGGGTATACTTGATAAGGCAAAACAGTCCTCTGTCAGCTAAGGTATACTTAAGACTGTCTCCTTAGATAAATACCACAACAGGTCTACAAGAATTTCTTGGACGGTGTAACTCATGTGATGCTAATGAGGATCCTTTTGTCAGGTTGGGTCGACTACCTCCTCTAATTAAGTAGACTGTGGATCGACCGGGATGACTAAACCAGGATCTAGATCGCACGTATCATTCCCCAACCATCCTTTAAGCTAAAATGATGAATTTCATATCTTAAATTCTAAAACTCTACATATTGCTACTATAATGCCATGATGATCTAACAACCAAATTTAATCGAAAGTTCTCTCTCTCATTGAGAGGGGGTAATTATGGGGCTTGCTTCAGAAAAACCCGAACCATCTAAAGTCCTCACCAAATGAGGATGAAATCTCGGTAGTGTCTTATCTACTATTCTATCTAATGAAATTATACGCACATAATCCTTTAAAAATATAAAAATAAATAATCAAATTTGTGTAACATACCTTTGTTGCCCCAAATTACAATTTCTCTAAAACAAGACACCTATAATAAAATAATAATAAATAACTTAATTTGAAGAAAAAAACTCAAAAATAAAAGAGTGAATACTTGGATATAAAGCATTATATATGGAACAAGCTTCTATCAACCTCTCAAAATATAAAAGTGCTTAAAATTCATAAGAGAATGAAAATATATTGCTATTTTTTCAAAAAAAAAAACAAAAAAACAGGTTAACATTGAAAACACCTATTCATAATGAATAAAAAATAGTCATTGTTCTATTCAAAACTTGATAATAGTTATTCCAAAAAATATACAATCATTCATATATTTTGTAGATTAATAACATAATGCTATTCTTTACATTGAATGGTTGCAACAAAAGTTTTATAATATCACCTTCTAAGACTACTTAAGAAAGATTAATGACTTTGATGTCTTCTATCTTAAATAAAACAAAATTAATATAACTTTTATTATAAATATATTATGAACTTAAAAATAAAAAATGAACAACATACCTTTGATTTTTTTCTTAATCCCATAATAATTTCTAAACCAATCACTCACACATAACAACTTGAAGGATTTATATATTTATGTATCTATAACTCACCACCAACATTGAAAGTGGATTATGATGCAACAAGAGTAATAGGTATTGATATATATCATTTTTAGATAGTATTGGAAATTTTAATTTGTTTTTTCCACTCTAAAGCATAAAATTGGTAATGGTCATTACTCTTATCGGAATATGAACACCATCTTCTAAGTAAACATCAAGTTCATTTTACATTCTCTCATCACCCTAAGATAATTTTCAAAGATTTCTTCCAGCCTCAAAAGACTTGCCTCTTAAAGTGAAAGCAGTGTTAAGTGACTAACAACTTCTTCATTCAAAGTTGTATTTCCTATGATATTTGAAGTATGAGCATTTGCATAATCATTATGCAATAGTTGTAGTGACTCTAATGGTTGTAATATGCTTATGCTTCATTTGGAGAATAAATTTTAGAAAATGCAAAGTTAACTAACTTCATGTTATTTCTGATCAAGTATGCAAAGAATAAATTAGAGTTACATTCTCCCAATATTTGTCAAACTTCTCTTTCATGTTCAAGGCCATCAATCTCATATAATCACCATTTATAGAAACTTCATCCAACACATCCTTGATTCTCCAAAGATCAGAAATAGATTTGAAGTTGGATACTTCCTCACAAATAAAGTTTGCATACTTACAAAATAAAAATAAAAAATGTAATAAAAGAAGAAATTTAATGTAACCTAAAATTATATTTGTAACTTGATTAAATAAACCCAAAATGAGCAAACATCTTCTTTTATTCCAATCTTCTTCACATAATATGTGTAAGATGGATCTCTTGATAGTGAGGAAATACTTCTCTAAACCCAATGAAAATATGGCATATGTTGCATTCCATCTAGTGCAACAATCAAGTATCACTTTAGAAGTTTAAGTTTTTAAAATTTCACTAACAGATGAAGCGGAAGCAAATATATTTCACACTTTCTCTTATATTATAGATAATATGGCTTATCATAGAAAGACCATCTTGCACTATGAGATTTAATATGTGCAACATCGACATAAATTTTCCATTCAATGGAAGCTTCTTTTGAAAGTTTATGCTATCACCCAAAAGGCCAACTGCTTTGTCGTTATATGAAGCATTATCCAATCCACTCTAAAACTTTGCCTTCAATTTCCCACTTTTTCAAACATTTATAAATAGCATCATGAATATCATGTGCTCTATGTGGTGGATTAACATCAACAAAATTTAAAACCCTCTTTGTAGACACCACTTTATCAACAAAATGCCCCGTGATAACCATATATTAAATTTTGTCCCACTTCCATAAGTCTATTGTTATGCTTATCATCCCTACCAACTTAACAAACTTTTCAATCATTTCTTCTCATTTCATAACTCGATACAATCTTGTTTTGCCATTGTGAAATTTTCTCATATTGTGGACTAGCCCTTCATCAAAATATTAAACACTTCATACTCGAAAAGTGAAACTCATGCACCATGATCATATGAGATGTAATCTCTAATTTTAGCATGATCATACTCCAAGTTTGCTACTCACTATCGATGTAAGTGTTGATTTTCCCATAATGATAAGTAGTTGTCCCTTCCTAAATTTTAGACAAGTTTGAAGATGCCTTTATATTGTGTTGCACCATCCTTATTTTTATTCATGTATAACTTGCAATAATTGTACACTTTCTCAACACCACTTTTAACTTTACAATAGTGAAGTCTTTCCAAACATCCAAGTTCTTTCTTTTCTCTTCAAAAGGGTTTTCTTGAATATCATCGATAACATGATCTTCACTTCTTTCAGACACTTATAATAACAAGCATCTACATATGCTTGAGTCTCATTCATGATTTCAACACTAGAAAAAGGAAAATAATGATCACTCCAAAAAAGTCTACTACATCATTAAATTAAAACATTTAATACAAAAATTATATAAAGGACAAAAAATGTTATAGGCTCATATAAAAAATGTTTTATTAGTGCCATCATAGATGAGAGATATTAGGCTTGAATCTTCCAAACCCTAAACTAAAAGAAGAAGTAAAATGTTGAAAATAATGCTCTCAACTTTCAACAAACTAAGATCTACAATAGTAGAAATATATATATATATATATATATATATATATATATATATATATATATATATATATATACAAACAAGCTATAATCCAAATTAAAATAACACAATCTAGAAGAATATCAAAGACCAAATAAAGCTCACATCAACTAAGTTGCACTAAATCAAAAAAAAGATATAATCATTGTTTTAAAAAAAAACTATCTTCAGTTCAATGCTAGTGGCCTAAATGAAAGATAGACATTAAATTTAATAAAATGGGAGGGATCCATAACTCTATTTCTATATCACTTCCATCAATGTCTCCATAACTCTTTTTCTATAACAAATAAAATTGAAATCCTCAAATAGAAATACATGAGAACAACTACCAATAGGCAACAAAATAATAAATCAAAATCAAAGAAATTGAGAATGCAGAACAAGGCTTACATCGTAATATTATGACACTAGCATAGAATCAAGTTGGTATTACTAATATTCCTTGGTGCATTATAAAAATAAAGAAGGGCTATGAAGCTAATTGAGAATCACACTCAAAAAAGTGACAAAAAAAAAGAAAGTGAAATAGTAGTTAAAATGAAACCCCTCCAACTATAAGTGGATAGATTATAATAAAATGACTATTATGAGAGTTCTTGATATTTAAAGATCACCAAATCATAATATCGACTCAAGACCAAAGAACCATCCAAGCCTAGAATCAATCAATGCATAAGAACTTATTACAAACATATCAACAAGTGAGAGCATTAAGATAACAAGTAGACAAGTGATAGAGCATTAGACAACAAAGAGAGAACTTCATTATCAATCTTAGAAGCACAAAATTATTTAATGCCATACCTATGATGACCAAAGATTCGTAACCCGAGAGAGAGACAACTAACCTAAGAAGAAGAGGAAAAGACAAGCTGAAAAGAGAGGCGAAGTCAAGAAGAAGATAGAATAATCAAACCTTATTTCTCCAATTTACCTTGTGAATCGCCCAAATTGATAAGAAGACGAGAGAGAACCGGAAGTCAAGAGAAGATGAGAATGCCTAATGAAGTCATGCCAAGCAGTTAGTCAAATTTAGTGGATGAACAATAGAGCTTAGGAGTAAGATATTTATAAATGTGAAATAAATGGCCTCTTGTGTGCTTAAACATTTAAGCACTGCTTCAAATTTGGATGACCAATCGTGAGAATAGAGGGATGAGAGCTTAAGTTTTAACTTTTAAGTCACATTTCATCATTTATAAATAAAATAAAATAATTTATTAACTAATTAAATATTTAAATAATATTAGAAAACCAGTCAGAGTAAAATTTATGCCTTAGCCTTGTTGATTAGTCCAAAGACACACAATGTAATTAAAGAACATAAGACACCTGCACTTTAACTGGAACTCAAGAGGGGAAAACCACGGCCTAGCCCAAAAGGTTCCACTATGTATCCTTTCGAGTACAAAATCCTCCATAATGGGATTCAATTCTATTTGAGAAAGGAATAAATGTAATAACAACGTTATAATAGTTTATGTTGGAGATGTCAAGCTGTGGAAAGTATAATTAATAGGGAGATCTTGCTCGGGATCTTCAAGCTTTAGAGCTTCCTCCCTCACTTCACTTTTCCTCTTCTCTTGTGATCTGACTCTTCTTCTTCCTTGCTTCAGCCTTCCTTCTTCTCACTTGCTTGGACTCTTCTTCTTTCCTTGTGTTCTTCTCTTTCACTTGCCTTCCTTCTTCACTTGTTTCACTTCCTTAGCTTAGCAAGCACAGCCCCATGTGAGGAGTGAGGCCTATAGATGGGAGGAGGGTATTCTAGTAAATTCCATGTAAGTACCACTCGATCTGACTCAGATGACTTCGATCATTTGATGTATTTTGAGCATTTGGATGCCCAAATGAAGTCGGAATTATGAGATCTTAGGCTCATTAGATCCATCACAGATTCGATGACTATAATTTGAGAGGATTTAATTGATGTCCCAAGATTCTAATGATATTTTAAGTCTCTCATTGACCACTCAAAATCATACATATCAAGATTTGTGCTTGATAGTATTTTGAGAGCCCAGCAAGGAAGAAGAGGAAGAGTCCAAGAAGAAAAGGAAGAGTCCGAAAGCAAGGAAAAAAGCAAGTGGAGAGAGGAAACAAGTGAAGAAGAGGAGCTACCCACTGACTGGTTAATCACCACCGCCGCCACCGCCACTGATCCTGCCTTGCCCCTGCCATGCAAGGAAGAAGAGAAGAGTCCAAGCAAGGAAGAAGAGGAAGAGCCAGCAAGGAAGAAGAGGAAGAGTCCAAGCAAGGAAGAAAAGGAAGAGTCCGAGCAGGAAGAAGAGGAAAGCTGGAGGAAAGAGAGCTGCTTGAAGATCCTCCAAGCAAGATCGCACCCCAAGCAAGATTCCACTGCTCAACCATCACACCCCAATGCCACTAATTGTACCTCAGATTCTGGTTACCCCTGATCTCATCTCACATACAACCGATCATTGTTACAGCTTGTTATTCCTCTCATATGTAATTTCAATCTGTGAAGATTTTGTACTAAACAGACACAGGAAAGCTTCCTCACTGCAGGCAGTTTTTTCCCCTCTTTCGAGGTTTTCCACATTAAAAATTCTGGAGTGTCTCTTGTTCGCTCTTTAATTACCTGTGTTTGTGCTGGACTGTCACAACAAAGCTAAGGCATAAACTTTCACTCTACCGCGACATGCAAAGAAGTTATACGCCGTCGGAAGTTGATTCCCATTATTTCATCTTGTATGGCAATCAAGTTTTCCAACAAGATCAAAACCACCATCGAGGTGGAGATTCAAGCTTTTAAAGAACGCAAGAATGAAGATTCATCAAACTTTGTTCCTTCATCGCCGAACTGGGGCAACTCTTAATCTCAAAAGATAAGCAAGTCACAACAAAAGGCAAAGATCAATAGTCAACTCGCAAGCTCATACAACTATTCTTCTTCCATACGGGTTAACGCACCAGTAAACACTCACCAACAACCCAAAATAGTCAAACGCCCTGGTGGACTTTAATTCTTCCATACGGGTTAACGCCATCGGTAAACACTCGACTAACAACCCAGATAGGTCAAAACGCCCTGGTGGACTTCCGGATCTCTTCCATACAGTTAGCGCCATCAATAATATTCACCAATAACCTAGAAAGGTCAAAACTTTGTACCGCCTCCATTAACGCCATCGCAGAACACCGACAAACAACCTCTGGATAGTCAAAATCCCCGCCGATTCTGAATTCTTCATAGACAGCACGCATCGTAATTATAACTCCTGGACGGGTCAAAATCCTCGATTCAATTCGACCTCTTCCATAATGTTAACCCATCGTCACACCGACAAACAACCTGACGTCAAAGATCCTCGAATTCAATTTCCATATTGTGTTAACGCCATCGAGTCACACTCGACAAACAACCTCGGATAGGTCAAAGATCCCCGTCGGCCACCAACCACTATCGCCGCCAACCAATCCCTGATCCGACGAATCGGACGAGGAACCGAACTAATGCATCGGTCCGACGCTCCTAACCACGATCCGACGGAAAAGGACGAGGTCGGAAACCGGAATCAATTGAGGGCTTGATTCCCACGTGACGATCCGACGGCTGCGAAACCGGACGAGTCGGAATGGAACCACGACGCATGGGCCTTGACCGCTCTAACCTGTGATCCGACGGCCGACGACGGAACCGGAACCATGACGCATCATGGGCCTTGATCGCCCTAACCCGGACGATCCGACGGACGAACGGAGGTCGGAAACCGGAACCACGACATACCGTGGCCTTGATCGCCTCCTAACCCAGACGATCCGACGGGCCAAGAACCTGACGAGTCGGAAACCGGAACCACGACATGGCCTTGACGCCTTCAACCCGACGATCCGACGGACCAAGAACCGGACGAGGTCGGAAACCGGAATCCACGACGCATCAGGCCTTGACGCCTCTAACCTATAATCCGACGAGCGAACCGACGAGTCGGAAATCGGAACCACAACGTATCGTGGGCCTTGACGCTTCCTAACCCGACGATCCGACAGATGCGAAACCGGACGAGGCCGGAAACCGGAACCACGACGCACCGTGGGCCTTGACCACCTCCTAACCCATACGATTCGACGGGCGAACCGACGAGGTCGGAAACCGAACCACGATGGGCCTTGATCGCTCTAACCCGCATCCGACGGACCGTGAATCGGACGATCGGAAACCGGAACCACGACGCATCGGCCTGACGCTTCCTAACCTGTGATGATCCGACGGCTGCGAACCGACGAGGTCGGAACTGGAACCACGACGCATCGTGGCCTTGACCGCCCTAACCCGTGACGATCCGACGGGTGGAAACCGGAACCACGACGTACATCGTGGCTTGACCTCCTAACCCGGACGATCCGACGGCCTGAACGGACGAGGTCGGAAACCGAACCACGACGCAGGCCTTGACCGCCTAACCTGACGGCCCGACGGGCCGTGAAACCGACAAGGCGTAAACAACTACCACGACTGCCTTGATCTCCCCGACGCTTGATCGCCTCTCGATCGCTTCCAAAGGACCTCACTAAGAAGAAAGGAGAGGAGAAAGGTGTGCCTCTCCTCTCATCTGGGTATTTATAACCCCACGCGGGCAAAACGGTAAAACCCTCAAAAAATGGCTCAAAACTGCGTTCTCTGGCGAGATGCGGCCAACAAGGCTGGCCTACGCCCGCTGGCGCTTCAGATGACCCGAGGATCAGATCGGACTGAACGTCATCATGACCCGTCATCATGGCTGACCCGAATGGCGACCCGACTGCTCGCACATACACCGTCTGACCCGGACTGCCGCGCGAATCAACCGACGCTAATTAACCGACTTCAACCCAACTAACCCAACTAATCCCGGAATGAACGACACGGTCAGCCATGACGACGACGGCAAGACAGATAACGCGACGCAGACGGCTCATAAGGCACAAGGCCATAAGGCACGCCTGCACATGGTCCCCTGAAGGCTCAAAACTTCAGAGTATCCAGCTCCATAACCTCAAAATCTCATGCCAACGGCTACACATCTTCTTCCATAATCATAATTTGTATTTTTATGATAATTTATTCTCTCAAAATGCATGTCATGCCCGCGACGTTAGTTGAAGAACTCATTATTTTCGAAAGATATACATATTTTGGATGATTAAGCTAATGTCATCCAAAAATAGCAACGATATGGCTCTCAAAATATGACTACTAAAGCACAAATCTTGATGTAAAGCGATATGATTTTGAGTCAAAACCGACGAGATCAAGCACTTAAAATATCATCGGAATCGGGACATCAATTAAATCCCAAAACAACTCCCAAATATGAAGTGTTTATACAATCGAGCTCGAATGTGGATCTAACGAGCCTAAGATCTCATAATTCCGACTTCATTTGGGCATCCAAATGCTCAAAATACATCAAATGATCAAGGAATCATCCCGAACCGCTCGAGGGGAGTGTGCTTTACAGAATTTACAAGAGTGCCCCTCCTCCCATCTATAAATAGGCCTTCATTCCTCACACAAAAAGGGGGGGAGAGGCCAAGTGAAGAAGAAGAGGAGCTGAAGCAAGGAAGAAGATGAGGAGCCACCGCCGACGATCGACCACCACGCCACCGCCACCGATCCTGCCACGCCACTGCCAAGCAAGGAAGAAAAGGAAGAGTCCAAGCAAGGAAGAAGAGGAAGAGTCCGAGCAAGGAAGAAGAGTCCAAGCAAGGAAGAAGAGGAAGAGTCCAAGCAAGGAAGAAGAGACCCGAGCAAGAAGAGGAAGAGTCCAAGCAAGGAAGAAAAGGAAGAGTCCGAGCAAGGAAGAAGCCAAGTGAAGAGGAGCTGAAACAAGTGAAGAAGAGGAGCCACCTCCGCCAACCACCACCGCCACCGATCCTTGCCGTCAAGCCTGCAAGGAAGAAGAGGAAGAGTCCAAGCAAGGAAGAAGAGTCCAAGCAAGGAAGAAGAGGAAGAGTCCAAGCAAGGAAGAAGAGGAAGAGCCCGAGCAAGGAAGAAGAGGAAGAGTCCAAGCAAGAAAGAAAAGGAAGAGTCCGAGCAAGGAAGAAGCCAAGTGAAGAGGAGCTGAAACAAGTGAAGAAGAGGAGCCACCGCCGACCTGTCAAGCCAACCACTACCGCCACCGCCGATCCTCACCAACCCAAGCAAGGAAGAAGAGGAAGAGTCCAAGCAAGGAAGAAGAGGAAGAGCCCGAAAGGAAGAAGAGGAAGAGTCCAAGCAAGGAAGAAAAGGAAGAGTCCAGCGGAAGAAGAGGGAAAAGAAGTGAGGAGGAAGAGAGAGCTCAAGATCCTTCAAGCAAGATCGCACCCCAAGCAAGATTGCACTCCGGCTGCCATCAACCATCGCCACCGCCACTGCCACCACTCAGATTCTCACGAAGTTACCCCAAGATCTCACCACCATCAGAATACCACAACCTCGATCATACATTGTTATTCCTCTCCTCAGAATCCCATCGTAATGTACATAGTGGAAGCTTTTATCTCTAGTGGTTTTTCCCCTCTTTCGAGGTTTTAATGCTAAAATTCCTGAGTGTCTCTTGTTCGCTTTAATTACCTGTGTGTTTGACTTCACAACAAGTGAAAACTTTCACTCCTGACCGGTTTTCTAGACGCAACAATAATTAATATGAGTTTCTTTATTTTTTGTGTATTTATCTTATAATTTATAAACAATAATATTAATTATATTTTATAAAGTTTAATTTAATATATCATATATTTGTATAGATTATACTAGTAAATTTAGTAAATTATAATATTTTTATTAAATATATAATTAAAAAATCATAAGTTATATTTACTTATATTTTAAATATATGAATTATTATCAAATTTAATATCAATTAATTAATAAATTACTTATCGAACAATAAACGAGTATGTTCATGAACATAAACAAGCGAGTAAGATCATGTTCATGTCGCCTCATTTAACATCCGAGTTTTCAAAAACTGTTCATGCTTGTTTGTTTATTAATGTGAATAAACATGAACGAGCATTAATCGAGCCGAGTTCGAGTAGTTCAACGAGTGCATAGGTGTGCTTAAGCGCACCCGCATGCATTGTAAGCACACGTCCATGAAAGCAGGGGCATAACCAACTCATTTTTTCAGGGTGGGCAATATTTTAAATAATATAATAATTAAATAATAATCATAATATACATAATTAAATAAATAAAATTATATCATTTTTTTTAGAAAAATACAAATATAAGCATGTGCATGTAGGCCCAGCCGTGTGCATAGGCACGCCTAGTCGTGAGGACGTAGGTGTGCTTAAGCGCACCCGCATGCATTGTAAGCACACGTCCATGAAGGCAGGGGCATAACCAACTCATTTTTTCACAATGAGCAATATTTTAAATAATATAATAATTAAATAATAATCATAATATACATAATTAAATAAATAAAATTATATCATATTTTTTTAGAAAAATACAAATATAAGCATGTGCATGTAGGCCCAGCCGTGTGCGTAGGCACGCCTAGTCGTGAGGACGTAAGTGTGCTTAAGTGCACCCGCATGCATTGTAAGCACAACGTCCATGAAGGCAGGGGCATAACCAACTCATTTTTTCAGGGTGGACAATATTTTAAATAATATAATAATTAAATAATAATTATAATATGCATAACTAAATAAATAAAATTATATCATATTTTTTTTAGTAAAATACAAATAATTAGTAAGATAAAATCATCAAATTTATAAGAGAAAATTATAAATAGATAAAAATGTGAAAATTATAGCTTATAATTTATAGTTTACTCACTTTCTTAAGATTAAATATATAAATTAGTTTTGCTCAAGATTTATGGATAAAATTACTTGATTACTACAAAAGTTAATAAAATATGAAAATCCTTTTTATCCATTTTTGAAATACTAAGCTCAAAATAATTTTTAAAAAAAAAAATTATATGAAGTAGATCAATTTAAGTAATTTATGAATTTAATTAACATTTATATTAATTAATGTATGCATATTAAATGTTTTTTTAAAAATTGTAATATTAATATATAAATATAAATATAATTTATAAGAGGAATATATCTAATAATATAAAAAAAATTAAAATTTTATGATTTAAAATTATTATAAAATTATAAAATATAGTTTATAACTACATTACATGAGTTAAAATATTGATTACATGAGATTATAATAAGTTAAAATTAAATTCATTTTAAGATGTGTATATAATACTATTTGCTAATATTCATCTCAAAATTATTCTTAAGGTGAGAACTATTTTGAGGATGGGTAAAATTATTTACTTTTTCATCTAATTGAATAAAACTAATATTTTTAGACTGGGCAAATATATAAATTACAAAATTTTTCATTTCATTAAATAAAATTAATATTTTCAGGAGGGGCATTGCCACCCTGGTCCGCCCTTGCTTGAAGGGTGACATAGCCATGCACATGCATTCGCGCGTGCAGGCTAGCAGGTAGCCGCATTCGCATATATTATAATCTTCTTTTTTTATAAGAATATTCTGATGCAATTTTTTTTAATTATAAGTAGATTGTAATTGTTAGTTTTTTGGTTAGCAACTGAGTAACTGGTGTAGTAACATCCTGGTTAATTTGGATGATTATAACTAAAGCTTTCATGGCTGAAACAGGACGGCTAAAACAAGTTTAACTGCAATTACATATTATATATGTGAAAAAACGGGGAATTCTTGTAAGACTAGAAATAAGGCATATAAGATGGAGAAAATGGTTGGGCTTTGGTTTGTTCTCTTATTGCTGTTCTCTCCTGTTCATGTTCAGAGTACGCTTCTTGCAAAATTTCATCTTTTTCTTTCATCATAATTAATTCTTTCCCATGTTCAGGAAACATTGAAGTAGGCCACTGCTGATATTGAAAATATATTTCATGCTTTAAATTGGTAAAATAAAGATTAAAATTAGACGTTTAAGTGAGTTTTTAGAGATCATTTAGCCTATTAATATATGTATTTATTTATTATTGATGAATAATTAAACTAAAATTGAAACTGAATGCATGCGGTATTGCATTGCACATTTTATAATGTATTGACTGATTCTTAATTAATTGGTAATGTATTTAATGGCTTTTTAGGTTATTCTCATCAGCACATCAATCTCGACAATTGCAAGCAAATTTGCTCGTTTGTTGAAAGAAACGTTAACCGAAGAGAGATTAAGTGGCAATTTATTTAAAAATTGTAATTTATGAAATAAAACTACTCTAAAAAAATTCTATAAATAGAACTTTTTTGCTCATTAGTTTATCTATTTTATTGTTTCCTAAAGATTGTGTGGTTTCAAGCTCAGGATCCTATCCGAAACATAAACTTCATTTTATAATCACACTTAATCAACTAAAAAATTAAAAGGTTTTTTTTTTTAATTTGACAATACTTGTTTAAAATTAGTTTAATTTAAATTTATTATATTCTAGAACATTCAAAGCATTAAAAGAGTAAGCTTATTAGCTTAGTATTATTTGAAGATCGAAGAAACATAAAAAAGTCTAGACCAGGTCATAAAAAGCATAAAATTTTTAATGCTAAAACTTGTGAAAGGGAAATATCATGAGATCTGACTCAATTGAAAAGATTACACTTGTTTGTGTCATGCAAATGATGCAATTCTCATGATTGGATAATATATTAATACGATATAGTTAATATGAACGGCAGAAGATAGCTCTAATATTGATTAACCTCAAGGCCTAAAAGTTTTTTTTTTTTGAGAGATTATTAGTAGTTTATTCAATTATTCTCAAGACGAGATCAAAGACCAAAAAGTTAACCTTGGTGTTAATCTCTGGTGTCAGTGCTAGTGTTCATGATGGGCGTCAACCTTGTTATCAATGCATGCATCGATCTTGGCATAATGGATTGCATTTGTCTTGGTGACAATAACATATATTGAACTCGATGTTAATGACTAGAATCATCCTTACTTACAATATCATTTGTCAACAATGGTGGTGATCAAATACATCAAGATTGATGTTGACAAAACACATTAGTCTTGGGGAGATGACAAGGGTCGAAGTTGGGTGATGATGGCTAATCAAAAGTAGTTAAGTGATAATAGTTGATTATGGTCAAGGGATAGTAGTTGTGTAATATAAAGACGATAGATAAGGTGATTGTGAGAGGTGTAATGCTAATTATGTGACTTTAGTTGGATAATAGTACATGGGTGATTATTGTTGAGAGATAACAACTACCAATGGTGATTATTTGTGTCAATTATCCGACATAGCTCTCTCTAACTCCATTTCAAGTGTAGGATGAGGATATATTTATGGGATAGTGGCATTTTGGGCTATTTTTGCAAAATTCACAAACACATAATCGGATAATTTATGTTAATTTCTTTGATCATACATCATTTTTTAATTATGTAAGTATTTTAATGATATCCAAATTGAATGATCTTGAGTGCTTTGGATTCCTCCCATTAAAAGTCTATTTTGCAAGCGCATAAGATTCATACATTGTTGTATGAATTTTTTTAGCCATACTTTGAGTACTTTATTTTAGCTTATTTGGATTCATATCAAAATATTTTTTTTATTATTGAGTTCATCATATTAAAACATTCATTTCAATAGTAAATTTATTGAAATTGAAGTTTGAATGATCCCAAATTTAAATTCATTTTTTTTTTAATTTAAACATTATATCTTGATCGATGCTCGATGGACACATTAAATATAAATCAATGAAATATATATGCTTGAATATGTACATAAATATGAATCTATTTATAGTCTTAACTTATATATCAACTTAAATTGACTCAAAATCATTCTTATTTATTTGACACAATTTTTATTTGAGTTAAACACAAAATTTATTATTTTAAAGTTATAATTACTAGGTGATATTTGAATTTTGATCATATAGATGCATGGATCATGTTCAAGTGGCTAACAATTGTTACAATAATTTATTATATATATAAATATTGGAATTAGGGATGATATAATGTAAATATAAAGGTCAAACATATAGAAAGAATTCTAAGATATAAAAGGATTCAAGTTTCGATGTACACCGAAAGCAAATAAAATAATAATTTAAGATCTAAGTGGTTTCAAATTTGACATATGCCAATACAGAATATAATAATAATAATAATAATAATAATAATAATAATAATAATAATAATAATAATAATAATAATAATAATAATAATAATAATAATAATAATAATACAACAACAACAACAACAACAACAACAATAATAATAATAATTATTATTATTATTATTATGCTGGAGGAAGATTGGTAGAATAGGAGAATTTGATATCTTAGCGTTAAAGTTTCACACACAGTAAAAGAGTTTGAGAGACCTCATAATTTTTACTTAGAAAACCCAAGAAGGGAAAAATCACGAGGCCTAGCCCACTTAGAAATAATTTCACTATATCAACTTTTATTATAATTATTGTCCTTTCTCCAAAGTTGGAGAAGCATAGCTTACAAGAGTAAGTTTTGTGACAAGCTTCACTGGATTAGCGACGAAGGTCTTGCTTGAGGTGGTAGTCTGATGATCCGACGCAAACTATCAAAAGATGGGAGGGCGGTGGTTGGTAGTAGTTGGCGATGACCAACGGTGGTGGCCGACGGTGATTCGGCGACTGTCGGGTGGTGGCATCTAGCGGTGGTGACTAGTGGCGGCGGCCAACGGTGATCCGGTGATTGTCGGGCGGTGGTGTCCGGTGGCGACGATGATCGGCGGTGGCGATTGATGGCGGTAGTGGATGGTAGTGGTCCGATGATTTGGCAACGGTCGGCGGTCGATTATGCTTTTGAGTCTCAAAGATTTCTCATTTTTTAGCTTGGGGTCCCCTATGAGAGGCTTATAGATTATGGGAGTGACATTTCTATAAATACGCAAAATCAAATCACTCCATCCATGGCTCAAAATGATTCCTTCGATCATTTGATATATTTTAAGTATTTGAATGCTCAAATTAAGTCATAATTAAGAGATCTTGGCTTGTTAGATCCTCTCGATGAGAGTATAATTTAAGTGTCGATATAATTTTACAAAGCGAGATGGAATAGTAGATAAGACACTACTCAGAGATTTCGCCCTCATTTGGTGAGGACTTTAGATCTGGTTTCAGGTTTCTTATAAGTGCAAGCACCTATAGTTAATTACCCCTCTCAATATTGAGAGAGAACTTTCGATTAAGGCTAGTCGTTAGGTCGGTTAATGCGTAGCTTATAGTATCAGTATGTGGAGTTTTGGAATTTAGATTTATGAAATTCATTATATTTAACTTAAAGCGGATGGTTGGGGGAATGATGATGCGCCCGATCTAGATCCCATGGTTCCTTCATCTGGTGTCCGTATACTTAGTCGAGGAGGTAGTACACACGATCAAGGATCCTTATCGGAACACATGGTTATGTCATCCAAGAAATCCGTAGACTTGGGGTGGTGTTTGTGTCATGGAGACAAGTTTAAGTCTACCACCTTAGCTAGAGATTTTTTCCCAATCAAGTATACCCCATGGTTCACAACTCAAAGGGGCATTGGACATCAACATAATCCCCAAGTAATATAATGGTTCCATTTGGCGGCAACCACCCGATCAAGAACTCTGGTCATAAGCGCATAATGGAGCTGAAACCCGCGTCGGAGGATACAAAACCCCTGGCGGCATGAGATTGTTAGAGTACATAGTTGTGCACTTGATTTGGCTTTGGCTCCTTCTGAGCTCTCTTAATTTGTCATCTCAGATAAATTATTGCGAAGGTGAGTTGAATCTTTGGCTTTAAGTTTTTAATATTGAATTTCACTTAGACATTTATAGCTCAATGATATTTTAAATTCTGCATTTAGATTAATATTTAATCTAAGTCAATTTGTTTTAAAATTGTAATCATATTTTGATGAAAGTATCCCCTCCGGTTAAAATTTTTATTCAACACAGCCATCATCGAGGTAGTTAATTGATTGAATCAAATATATTTGAGAACTTTAGATCCTGTCAACTCTGTTTAGCGAGGATCAATCTCATCACATGAAATTAACTATATTTTACTAAGTTGAAATTCTTATAATAGATTTTTAGGTTTTGTTAATAACCTGGTCTAAGACCTCAAAGCTCTCGACACTAAGTTTAAGCATTCATCATGTAGTGTGCCATACAGTGTGTAAGAATGTCTTAATTAACACCTTCTATTAACATGCGATGAATCCAAATGGTGTTAGCATTTTTTAAAATCTTATTCAATTATTTATGTTAACATTCATTTGTTTGCATTTAGTTCATAGCCCATTGAGTTCTCTTAGTTTCAATGAAACTTAGCTCTTGATTCTAAGAAGCTTATAGACTCATTCTTATTTAAAGACCTTTAGAATTTTTTTTTGTGAGTAGGTTTGACTTGATTCATTATTTTTTATTTAAGTCTAATTTAAGCTTATTAATATTCTTATTTAATCATACTTAAGCTTTGTCAATCAAATTTTGGCGACCTCCCACGTCATCCCAAAAACTACATGCGCTCTTCTAGCGTGATTGATTCAATCTTTCACGTGGTGGGATCTTCAAACTCATGAGCTCTCTGAGCATAATGAGGTCTTCAACACGCAATTTCAATTCATATTTTAATTTTGAGCTTAGAGTTTATTTTTTTATTAAATTAATTAAGTCTTACGTGTCGATTTTTGGCGACCTCGTCTTCCCCCTAAGAGGGCATCGAGCTATTCGACCTTCCGTCGACTCACGAGCATAATGGTTAGTGTCCTGCGACACTACGACCATAGTCTTCTAACCTGCCAGCTCTACTATGCGTAACAGGGTCTTTAAACACCTACAATTTCAATTGATTTTTTAATTTTATAGTTCATTTTGCATTAAATTAATTAAGCCCTCTTTCAATCCAAATTTTGGTAGCCTCCCGACATCTTCCCCACATAGGGGGCTGTATCAGGAGTCTATTCGACCTTCTCGTTAGCTCTACTGAGCATAACGGTCAATGTTTTGTGACACTATAGTTGTGGTCTTCTACTTCTCTTGAGCATAACGGGGTCTTCAAACACATCAAGAGCTCTACACACTTTATCAACCTGGAGCATAGTTGACCATTTAGATGTCATTATGAGCTCAACCACACCAACACAAGAGGCTGTCGAATATTCAAATACAAACCTGCATTATAAAGAAGAGCATAAGCGAGATGAGGTATTCTTTCTGTATATCGCAGGCATCCACTCAAGCGCTTTAACTTGAAAACCAGGAGGCCAAAAGCTCCATCATTATCTTCATCAAATGAAAACAAGTACATAGATGACACAATTTGATAATCACGAGAAGACCATCATCGAGGATCAACACCTTTCGATATTGTGAGAACATATCGATCCCCATTCCTTTCAGGTACCCAAACCTACACTAGAACACGTTGACTTGTCCATTCCTTGAAATATCGGAGTGCCTTATTTTCTCATTTTGCAAATTGCTATCTTCCTTCTCAGAATCAAAATTCCCAGCAATTTCATCGGTCCTGTCGTCAAATATCCATAGAGGAGGCACCGACGAAGGAAGTGATAAAAGCGATCACGAGAGACTTTGCGATGGCGGGCGAGAGGAAATGGTAATGGCGGGTTAGAGAAGTGTGGCGAGAATCAAAGTTCCGGAGGCGGAGGAAGGAGAGTTTCTTCCTCAAGATGGAAATGGGCTTTTGGCTTAAGGCTTGGAAGGGAGGAAAATTTTGCACGCCTAGCTCTCGCGCACTTGGGGCCAAGAGGAGGACTCTCTTACTGATCTAAATGAGGGCATGTGAAGAAGAGCTAGAGGGATGGGTTTTAGCCTATTTTTTATGTGCAAAGTGGGATAAGAGATGGGGCTTTGACCTGGTTGGAGAGAAAATTCATTAAAAAAAGGTTGTGACTGCTGTGAAAATGGGAGAGTGAGCCACGTGAATACTTGAGAGAGTTGCTTACTCATGTGAAAGAAAAGTATGGATAGTAGGTATAATAGATAGAAATGTCAGCCATATTTTTTTTTGGAATTAACAAATACAAATGACTTTATACTTTTATAAGTTTAGTTGCTAAACTAAGCTTATATGATGAATCCAAATGTACTTTTTTAATCTCTTTTTTTTAATTATATATTTTCTTAATAATTTCTAGTCACTAAATGTGATGTGAATTGATTTGTTGGAAAAATAATATGGTCTTTAAAGTTATGTTAACCCTTCTTAAAGAGCATGACATAAGGTTAAATATGGGTAAATATCGATTCAAAAATATGCATGGTCGTTTGATAGGTTTTTTTTAATATTTCAACGCTAACATGATCAATTTTGTGAGCGGAGGTCATTTGGGCAATGTCGCGCTTCCGATCTCGATATGTGTGTTAGTGCGACGAACTTCTTTCTTGATCGTTCAACCATCGAATTGTACAATATTTATATTGATCAATTCTATGTTCCAGCAAGCGATGAAGTCGTTTCAATCGGAGGTTGTTTTTGACCATTTTTGGTGACATCGGTGCTTTTGAGCCCGATTTTTGCTTGTTACTTCCGAGTTTGTCAATTTAAATTGGGGGCTTGATTTATGACACATATGAGGAGGTCAACAAATGCCTCCCAACAAATGTGATTCAAGCTTGTCACGTTTGTTAAAAGCGGTTGACCCTTTGGGTTGTACGAGAACTTGGATCATTTTTGATTGTAAGCTTATAGAGCTTTGATAGGATTTGTCATTAGTATGATGTATTATTTAGGACATGCTAAATGATGAGATTGACTAATTTGTCATTTTGACTTTTGATAGATAAGAGTTCTTCTCCATCTACTCTCGCTTAATGGGCATCTTGAAGATCATCTTCCACCATCAGCTCCCTGCTTTGATGGGTTCACTAAAGATCTTTTGCTTTTGTGTCTTTGTAGATTTGGATTTTCTTCTTAGCTTCATGCTTGATCGGTTTGTTGGAGGAATTGGTTTTATTTATTTTGAGATTTGAAATTCTTATGTCCTAGCTTTAAGCTTGATAGACTTTTATGAAAGATTGACCTTGTCCATATTGACTTGTCGGAGTGTATGTATGCCCTAAGTCCGTGCTTGCTACTTTGACTCGTTGAAGGGTGCATATAGATGACCCAGCCTTCCGGCTTATATTAAGTCTATAATGTTGAGTTATCAATCTAGCAATGTGTGCTTTAACAGACTGAATAACTACTAAATTCTTTTAGTTCGACCATTGCCTTTGTAACTATAGAATCTTCCTTGGTCCTATGCTTTCGATTTGGCGGACTTGATGAGGAAATTGGCTTTGATGTGCTTCATGCTTCATTGGAATGAAAAGAGGTTGAAATATTATATTGCAAATAATATAGGGATTGATTTGAGACAGCTCCGAATTGAGAGTTTCCTTATATTATCTTGGTTTATCGATCAAATGGAAATATCTCTTGAATTTTGGTTGCTTGTAGTCACTAAGTTGAATCTGGTTTGAGATTGAATAGCTATCATCATTGGACTTACGAGCAAGGGCTCTTTCACTGCGGCCTTTTCTTATGGCTTGTTGAGTGAGGAGAGCATCAGCAACTCGGCCATTTGTGGGCTTATTGAGTCCGACCTTTAGAACCTACTCGAGTTCTTGACTTAAGCTGTGATGGCTTGGTCTTGTCATTAGACTGGAGAACGAGGGCTCTTTCACTGTGACCTTTTCTTGTAGCTTTGTTGAGTCTGACCTTTAGAACTCATTCGAGTCTTAGACTTGAATATGTAGGGGTTGATATTTTCCAACTTAGTTGATTGAAGCTTCCAAAGGAGTTCCTAGCTTGATCTTCAAATTTTGAATCTTGGAGAGAAACTTTTGAGATTTAGCTATCTTTTCATGTGTAGAAATAGATTCTTTTGGTTTGCAAGAGCTGCAACTTTGACCATAGTTATAGATATATTCAGGATCTCGGCATAAAGCTTCTTAACTTGAATATATGCAAGAAGACCTTCTATTTCATAGGAGAAGGTTGAACAATCTTGATCATAAAAAAAGGCTCTAGTCTAACAGGGAGATTGCAGATTAGTTTAGAAATATATTACAAAGCTCGATTTCCTTTGCTGTAAAATAAACATCATTTACCTTTTAATCATAATATGTATATCTAAGGATCTCGACTTAAAACACGATGTCGACTTAGATAAATATATAAAATGCCCCTAATAGGGCTTCATGCTTGAGAGAATTTGGAATATCTTTGGTCTTATGCTTTGTGCTCTCGGACTTGTTGAAGGCTTCCTCCTGAGAGTTTGAAATTTGTATTTTCCTCCTGTCCTAGCTTTGTGCCTTGGTGGACTTAATGGAGTTGATGGTTTTTTGTTGAGATGAGAACATCTTCAATCCTATGCTTTGTGCTTTGACAGACTTGTTGAAGACTCAAAATTTGAAATTTGTTTTTTCCTCCTTTCCTGGCTTCGTGCCTTGACAGATTTGATGGTGGAAAGTCTTGAATTATCTTAAAGACTTGTCAGGTGATACGAAATTATCTTCTGTCCCAGCTTTCTGCTTTCGTGGGCTTATAGAAGGATATTTTCCAGTGACCTAGCCCTCAAAGCTTGTGTTGGGTCAATGGCGAAGAGTCATCAGTCTCACGCTTTGCACATAACGGACATGTTGATGACGTAACTCCCTTAGTTTGACCTCTAGCTTTGTACGAACATTAGGATGACTTCTTTGATCCTTTGCTTTTCTGGTTGGACTTGAAGAAGAGTTTTCTTCGGTCTTTGCTTTCTGCTTTAATAGACTTGTTGAAGGAGTTGACATTTCTCATTTGATATTGATACCAAACTCGACTTAGTGCTTTCTCGAGTGAGGATCTTTTTGTTGGATTTTGAAAAAATGACCTTGCGACCATTAAGGATGATCTCCCAGTTTGGGCCACTTGAACTCACCAAGTTGGAGGGATTTGGAGATTTGGATGCTCTTATCTTTAAACTAACAAAGTAGGGGGATCCTTTACTATGGCCTTTGTCGCATATTGAGTAAGCACTGGCGACTGATATTTGGGCTTGTTGAGTCCGACCTTATGCACCTACTTAAGTCTTGAACTTGAGCAATTAATGGAGGAATTTCATCATGCTAATGAGATGGGGATCACTTACTGTGGCGTGTTGAGTAAGACATCAAGAACTTCGACCATATTTGGGCTTGTTAGTCGACCTTATGCACCAACTCGAGCCTTAGATTGAATATATGAATGGAAGATGTGTTTCTAATTTAATTTGTTATAATTTGTAGACTTAAAAATTTCTCTTTTTGGCCAGTAAGACTTTGAGACTTGTGAACTTTATGTATATGGGGATCTCGACCTTGGGTGTGATGTCAACCCAAATACAATAAAAAAGCCTCCTGTTTCATAGGGAGAGCCTGACATTTTGCTATAAAATTAAAAAAAATGCCCCCTGTTTGATAGGGGGATTTTTGCTTCATTTCAAAAATGCATTCTTGTATTATAATTGAATTTCCAAGCAAAATTTAAACATGTAATAACAGTGAGGAATAATTAGTCTTCTCAGCACCAGGACCAATTCCCTTTCTTGTAAAGCTCTAGGACGTACTGTATGATTGAATGCTTTAGACGTCCTCACTTGGTAGACTTGTAAATTTTATTGAGCTTGGAGCCTAGCTTTGTCAAGCATATCAAGCTCTTTTATTCGTAGACAGACGTTCTCATCTTGAGTGAGATTGTGTTGAATGACTACGCGGAGTGAAGGTAGTTCAACTTCAAGTGGTAGAAATGCTTGAGCCCCAAATACTACTGCATAAGGAATGGATTTTGTGAGAGTCTTGTAGGTAGTAGGATAAGCCCATAAAGCTTCAACAAGCTTGGTATGTCACTCCCTTTTATTTCTTATAAGAATTTTTATGACTAACTTGACTAGTGTTTGGTTGAAAGCCTCAACCAAGCCGTTTGCTCTCGATTATAAATCAAGCAGTATCGCCAATCAATCTTATGTCGATCAACAAATCTATAAATTTTAGTGCAGGTGAATCATTGTCTAAGATATTGTTGGCTTCTTTTATTCCCAAACATCGTAGCCACATCTGCTCAAATGATCTATGATATAGGGTATTGCCAACATAAGCATATGGTCAAAGCCTTTCCTCAAGCTATGCATCCATCGACTTATTGCTCGGTTTGCTTTTCTTAAAGTAGTTAACGAAGTGTTGTCTCTAATCTTCCTTCTCTACTATAAGGATTTGACTTTGTGGTCTTGGAGTTTCTTGATTGAGGTCTTGCCTCTTGAGTAGTTCAAACCTCATCTTGTTGATTTGATGAGCAATTTGTAAGGGAGTGTGAGGAGCAATGTGAGTTGCATCTTCTTGGCTTGATGACCCCTCTTCTAGCAGGGATTTTTGATTTATTGGCTTTAGGACCTAATGAGTGAAAACACTAATTAGCACATAGTCATCATTTCTTTAGCTAACTTATCTAAATAGTCTATTTTGCGCTCTGAAAACTCGAGTCATCATTATATTTGGGATTTGTTTTATGAGCCCGATAACTCGCTTATGATAGTGGGTCAATTCAAGTTTGTTGATTTTGTAAAGACCCAACACTTGATTAATGACAAGTTGAGAATCACCTTAAACTTGTAGATTTTTTGCTCCCATGAAGATGGCTTCATCCAGACATGCCACCAACATTTTGTATTATGCTTCGTGACTTAATCAACCGGTAGGAATGCCTCATTATACCACATTCTAGCGTGATCATGATGAGATTGATGCCAACTCGAGCTTTTGGGAGATTTGAGGGCTGAGTGTATTTGATGGATGAAGCTCCATCAAAATACAATCCTCACATTTGCTGCTTCTTATACACACACACACACACACACACACACACACACATATATATATATATATATACACATGACACACTCATCGGAAGATCATCATTGGCGATGAATCTGTAGGGATAGGGTGTCTTTAAGGAGGTGTTAGAATTTATCCCTTCATCGCTTTTAGGAATATATGTGATGTAAAATTGTAGAAGAATAACAACCCATCAGCGACCATCAACTCTAGTTTTATCATCAAGAACTTCAGCGGATCGATTCTTGAGATGACATTAATTTTATGAGATAACATATAATAACATAGCTTTTGAAAAGCAAAAATTAATGTCAAATAATGCTTCTCAATTGTAAAATAGCACATTTTCGCTCCTATCAATCTTCAACTGATGTAATATAGAGCGCTATCCTTTCCCTCTTTATTGTGTTACACCAACAGAGCACGTAGAGATTCCTCCAGTGCTGTTGTATATAAGATGAGAGGCCTTCCGGGGATCGGTGCTATAAGAATAGGCAGATTCAACAGATACTTCTTGATACTGTCGAAAGTCTCTCGACATTTTTTATCCTATTTGAAAGGAATCCTTTTACATCAGCTTCTTTTTCTTAGATGCGGAACTCTGATTGATGCCTCCTATAAATTTATGGCTACGACCAACTCTTCTCGAAGATATGGAGATGGTTGGCGACAAGCTCCAAGGTGTTGAGTCAAATCTCATCACATAGGATATTTTTCTTAGGTACACATTCTTAACAAGTTTCATTAGTGGTGGATCTCTAGATACAAATGTTACATCACTGTTGTTAAGGTGTCATTTTAAGGCTTTAGCCAAATTACCTTTTCTCGGGACTTGATGGCTCCACAATACCTTTGCTCATGATTGTATTGGATTGCCTGATTGGGTGCTCTTGAAAAACTTTGGCCCTTTTTCAACTTTAAGGACTCGATACACTCTTGCATCTGATTCAGGTTTCCTCATTGGAGGAGCTAGAACTTGATCTTTGTCGGGTTTAGAAGGACTATTTGATTTGACCGGTAGAAAGCCTTACCCATCTTAGGTTATCAAACTTATTATAGGTTGGAACACTCACCTCTAGTTTCACAACTGTTTGTATAATTTTTTGATTGAATAATAGTTGTTGAGCACGTAGTTCAACATTTCTCTTTCTTCGCTGTCTCTGAGTTAGTTTTCTTCCAGATGAAGAATCTTCGACGTTGCTACTTCTTTTCAAGGCTTTAGCCTCCATATTTATTTTTCTTCCTCTGGACCTTTGGTGGATTCTGAACATGCGATTTAGGTGTCACGCCCTGATGTTCACCGTGCAAGACTTCTTCTTGAGGCTTCGCCCTCCAGATTTATTTTTCTTTCTGCTGGGACCTTTCGGTAGCAAATTCCTAGACATGCTGTCCAAGTATCACGCTCCGATGCTCACCATGCAAAACTTATTTAGAATGATCTTGAGTTCTTACTTGGTGGTAGTTTACGTAGTGGAGCATTCTTGGCTTTTCAGGTAATTGGATTTTGATATCTTTTATTCATAAGATCTTTTCTTTTACAACCTTTAGGACTCTATGTACTCGAGCAGATAGAGTTTCATATTATTTCTTCTGAAGGGTTGTAGCTGACTACTGTTGAGCCCAAAAAGATTGCTTAACATCACCAGTAGAGCTATTCTTTTTCACCTATTTTATATTTTCAAAATCATTGTGAGTGGGAACACACGCTTATGGTATTAAGTCGGATAGTGATTCAGACAACAACTGTTGAGCTCACAGTTACATTTCTTCTCCTTCTTTGCCTTCTACTCAATTTTTCTTTAGAATAGGAGACTTTAGCATTATGCCTTCCTAGTGCAAAAGATTCAACTAGCAAAGTAGTCACATTCATAGATATGACTAAAACTTTCTGCCTATTGATGATTCTTTTTATGACTGGCACCTTAGAATAATCCAATCTTTCAAATACAAAGGTTCTCTTTCGAAGAACACTAGTAGCAGTAGTTGCCATTCCAATTGTCCTCCTCCCCTACATAGGTTAGTGTGTACAATATTCAAATGCTTCATGTAGAGGATTATTCTGGTAGTGATGGTGAAAAAAGTCTACACTATAAAATTGAATAGTAGTTCCAACATCTCTAATTTTGATAACATCATTAGCTAGACGGATATTAGCCCCGTGACCTAGCCACATGATAAACAGTGCGCTCTGAAGATCCATATAGAGAATAAGCATATTAGTCATAAGAACATGATTAACTTAGATTTAATTTCACTGAAAATTGTTTTTTTCTTCTCAATTTTTTTATACTCCACTATTACTATAGCTTAGATTCAACTATCCAAAGATGGAAAGAGAAACTCCCCCCAAGTCGCCAATCTGTAGACTCTAAAATTATGACCTCTTCAAGAAGAGAGTGATTTAAAGTGTGTGTAATTTTTAAGGCGAGATGAAATAGTAAATAAGACACCACTAGAGATTTCGCCCTCATTTTGTGAGGACTTTAGATCTGGTTCCAGGTTTCCTATAAGCATGCTATAGTTAATTACCCCTCAATCAGAGAACTTTTCATTAATGCTAGTCATTAGCTCGCTCAGTGTGTAGCGTATAATAATAGTATGTGGAGTTTTAGAATTAAGATTTATGAAATTCATTGTATTTAACTTAAAGCAGATGGTTGGGGGAACGATGACGTGCCTGATCTGGATCCCATGGTTCCGTCATCCCGGGCAGTCACAGTTCCTAGTCCACTTAGTTAGAGGAGGTAGTCGACCCAACCTGACTGAAGGATCCTTATCAGCAACACATGAGTTATGCCATCCAAGAAATCCTTGTGGATCTCGGTGGTGTTTATTTAAGGAGAGAAGTTTAAGTCTACCTTAGCTAATAGAGGGCTTTTTTCCCAATCAAGTATACCCTATGGTTGACAACTCAAAAGGCAGAGCCATTGGGGAGCATATGGGCTACAGTCGTGACCGTAATATAATGGTTCCGTTTAGCGGCAACCACCGACGAGGACTCGGTCGTGCGCACCATGTGTGGAACTCTTGGCCAAACAGCGGTAGAGGACATGGGCCACATCCTTGCTGGCATGAGATTGTTTGAGAGTAAATATAGTTGTGTACTTGATTTGACTTTGGCTCCTTTGTGAGCTAAAGTTTTCTTAATTTGTCACCTTCAACAAACTATTGTGGAAGGTGAATTAGATTTTTTAGATTTAATTTCTTTATCCTGGCCCGACCCAGTCCGGCCCGCCTCGTTCAAATGGCAGGAGAAGAAAAATGAGATGAGCGTCATTTGACATTCCTCCCACGCATGACAGTTTAGGGCTTTCTCCACTAGCTCAGCTCCCGCTCTCGATCGGCGAACATCCGGCGGTCGCTCAGTGGTTTAGCAAATCTTGCGAATAACTTCCATTGAGGTATTGTAGGTGACTACATGAGGTATTTACACCTGTATTTCTGAACTTTAATGAATTTAGGGTTTTCTCTATTCTTCTCACCGTCCAGTATGTGAACATTTTAGAACATTTGAGTTCTTTAAATGAACATGATGTATTTTAGCAGTTTTTGGAGATGTTTTGCATGTGTACTCTCTATACTGTCAAGATGGTACATGCCATTATTTTCAAACTTTTGAACTGATTAGCCTTTTGAAATGTTTAGTATATCACATGGTAGGATGTTTGGACATGTTTCAAGATGAATTCTATGGCCTGATTAGGGATGATAGTATGTTCAGTCGATGGAATTAAAATTTTGTGGCCTGATTTCTACATCTGGACTCTCTGTACTCTCATGAGAGTACAGAGTATTTTGGTCATTTCTTTCCTGTTTCTTTAGCCTGTTTGGAGGAAATATATTTATTGCAATCCATCAGGAATAATTTGGAGGCTGTTTGGTTGATTTTTTAGTGTTATTTTACATCTGTACTCTCTAGTGAGATGATTTAATGAATATTTTTTCCAGTTTTTTGGTGCAGTTGTTGATTATGTTCATTATATTACATTGAAGCAATTTGGAGGGATGTTTGGATGGTTTCTAGAATTTTGCATCTGTACTCTCGTACTCTCTTGAGAGTATAGATGATTTTTGGATATTTTTTCAGTTTCTTTGGCACTTTGTTGTTCATTATTTCACATTCAGTGGAAGCAATTTGGTGGCTGTTTGAATGGCTTCTGGGAGATTTTTGCATCTGTACTCTCTGTACTCTCATGAGAGTACAGAGCATTTTGGTCATTTCTTTCCTGTTTCTTTGGCTTGTTTGGAGAGAATATGTTCATTGTAATCCATGAGGAACAATTTGGAGGCTGTTTGGTTAGTTTTTTAGTGTTATTTTGTAGACTCTACTCTCTTGAGAATCTGAGATGATTTAGGATATTTTTTTAGTTTCTTTGGCTTGGTTGTTCAGATTATGTTCATTACATTATATTGAAAGCAATTTGGAGGGATGTTTGGATGGTTTCTAGGAGATTTTTGCATCTGTACTCTCTATACTCTCTTGAGAGTACAGATGATTTTGTGGATATTTTTTCCAGTTTCTTTGGCCTGGTTGTTCAGAATATGTTCATTACATTCTAGTGGAAGTAATTTGGTGGATGTTTGGATAGTTTAGGGATTTCACGCATCTGACTCTCTATAGAGCATTCTGGTCATTTTTTCTATTTCTTTGGCCTGTTTGGAGGAAATATGTTCATTGCAATCCATTAGGAATAATTTAGAGGTTGTTTGGTTATTTTTTAGTGTTATTTTGCATCTGTACTCTCTGTACTCTCTTGAAAATATAGATAATTTTGTGGACTTTTTTTCCAATTTCTTTGGCCTGGTTGTTCAGATTATGTTCATTACATTCCAATGAAAGCAAATTGGTGGCTGTTTGGATAGTTTCTGGGAGATTTCTACATCTATACTCTCTCATGAGAGTACATAGCATTTTGGTCATTTTTTTCCTGTTTCTTTGGCCTATTTGGAGAAAATATGTTCATTGTAATCCATCAGGAACAATTTGGAGGCTGTTTGATTGATTTTTTAGTATTATTTTGCATTTGTACTCTCTGTACTCTCTTGAAAGTACATATGATTTGGTGGATATTTTTTCCAGTTTCTTTGGCCTGGTTGTTCAGATTACTTTCATTAACTGACTTTTCATTTTGAAGTTTACAATGTCTGGGAAAAGGATAACTTTGAGATCAGACTACCCATTAGAGCGGTGTTCGATAATATTGTAACGATTCGATGATGTCATTGACATTTTAAAGAGGCTTCATTTGCATCAATTCATTAGACTCCATGAAATTCAGCAAGTCTCAATAGCCATTACCTCAATCCTGTCTTGCTGGGAGATAGAGAAGCAAGCTTTCTTTCTGGGTGGGCAGTGCATTCCTTTCACCCTCGATGAAGTTGCAAAAATTGTAGGGATGCCAAATAGAGGGAAGAAGGTCTTATGGCAGAAATCCCCGTTGTCGCAGTTCAGTTCAGTGGACTATAAGATTATGCTTGAGCATGCGGATAGCTTCATTACGTGGCCGCTTGTCTGATTGTACATACATTTTTTGCTGTCAAATCTTTTTTTTGTATATCACAACTATAGGGTGGCATCGAAATTGATTTCCTATGCCGATGACATAGATAAATTTGCTGAATACAACTGGGCAGAGGCCATCTGGCCTTTTCTAGTTTCACAATTTGATGGTATTACATTAAAGATTCATACCCAGAGGACACCCGAGTACATGAGTGGATTTGTCACTCTTCTTATGGTATGTTTTATATCTTCGGTTATGTATTATTTGATGCATTGAAGTTAACTTACATAAATATTAATTGTAGATCTGGGCCGCTGACCACATAAGTATCATGATGCCGCCATCTCCATTTGCAAAGCCACGTATGCTGCGATGGCTGAAAATAAAGTTTCCAGATGAAGCCTTCACTGGTTTAGGAGGACACCAGGTGACATATAATAATATCACTTAGTTCTTATAATTATGTATTTATTTATGTTGTAGCCATCACATTTTTTTATCGGTTTAACACAGGTCTGCCTTTCATTCGAGGACATATCAGAAGAGGAGACCTGGCTCCTTGAATCATTTTCCCCTGCCCAACATGCAATACATGTTAAGCCAATGTCCCATTCTAAGTCCCAGTTCCATTGAATCTCCATATGTCTCTCCTCGATATTCTCCCCATCCAGTGTATCTAGCCCGCCCTCTACTACTACCCCCATAGAAGGCTTTGCGGTGGAGAGGATACTTGCAGGTTTTAGGGACTTGAAAGATATAATATCTTCTTTTCAAGCAACAATGACAGAGAGAATGGATGGAATTGATTTGTGGGTTACTGCTATCGAGGAGGTTCAGGAAGTCACGAGCAAGAATAAGTGATGTGGTGGCCTCCACTCAAGATGAGAAGCCGGTAGCAAATGTATTAAGTTACTTTCTTTTAAATTTGAGATAATAAAAATTGATTTCACTAAATTTTTTTATAGGTTTGCAAAGATGAGCCAATAAAGGTTGATGACCCACAGACTGCTATCATTATGGTGGAGGAGCATCAGTAGGTATGAACCATCTCAGTAGATCGATCCTTAATTCATAGTGAATCTAGCTCTTCATCACTAACTTTCGTCACCAATAATTTCGTTGCAGCCAACAGAGACACATCATTTTGTTGAGTTCTCATCTAAAGCTATTCTGCCTAAGCCGATGCTCTATCTTATTGACATGTCATGCTCCCGATTCAAGGACAAGTAATCTTCGACTCCTTCATACATAAAATAACCTTCGTTTAATTAAGCTCACTTTAAAATATTTATCACTTGCGGGGGATGATCTGATTACTGGGAATATCATTACTACACAAGGCGGTCGATGAGTTGTTGGTCAATATATCTCATATATGCGTTGATGACTTCTTCTTATTAGAGAATTTTCTCAGTATGTCTCCTATTTGTACATCTCATGCTTTACCTTTGGGTAAGTTACCCCATAAATATGCAGGGTGTTATAATTCAATCATTATTTGTATAGATGAAAACTATAATTTATAAACGTTCTCTTCTTTTCTTATAGAGCTATGCAAAATATGGCCTACACAAGAAAATCAAAATGTTTATCCAGCATGTCATTGCAGCAGTGTGTCAAGGGCTGAGCCACTCTTACTTTCAATTATTATAGATAATGTGGACACTCTGGTTGGGCATATTAAGCTAGGGGCACGGTATTTTATGACTCATTACAAAACCAACCCATAAGGCCATTCTTCCGAGATTGTAAGAGTTATTTTCAATTTGGTTTTCATAAAGCGGTTTTTTACCCCCCTGACTATACTTCTTGCTATTGGATCAAATTACTTGTTGAGACCGTCTTTTGTGAGAGATCCCACAAAATGGCCAATCGAAATGGTGAGTGGGCTGTCAGTCCAAGATAACAGTGTTGATTGCGGGATGTTTGTTTGCAAGTACATGGAGGCAGCAATTAGGAAATCCCTACTTAACTGGGCTGACCACCAAGATTGGCCTAAGAAGATGAATTGCTTTAGGGCCAAGTTTGCTTATGCTATCTTTTGTTTGGGAATGAAAAACTCAAGCTAAGAACTGGACATTTAAAGTTTGATAAGTAAGAAATAATTGTACAGGGTATTTCATTTTTTTTCAATATTATTGGGTAGTTTGGATCTTTTATTATTAGTAGAGAACACCTGCAGCAATTTGGTTGATGCTGGAATGCTTTACTGGGATGTGTTTCATCTGTGCTATGTGTACTCTCCTGGGAGTACATAGTATTTCATCTATTTTTCTTCAATTTTCCTTGGCAATTTTGGTTAAATTATGATTAGCAAAGAACATCTGCAGCAATCTGTTTGAGGCTGGGCTGCTCTACTGAGATGTGTTTCGTCTATACTCTCTGTGTTGTTTATGCTATATGTGCTCTCTATACTCTCTATACTCTCTACACTCTCTATTTTTTTCAGCAATCTATTTTTTCCCATTTCCACTTTGCTTTGCAGGACGAAGAGGAATTGTTCGCTATAACCTTAAAGCAAGTTGGATGCTCCTCGGTTGCCTTTTTATGAGTTTTCTGAGCAATTTTGCATGTGTTTCCTCTCTATACTCTCTGCACTCTCTGTACTCTCTGAATTTATATCATATTTTAAATTTCAAATCAATTGAAAAGGTGAAGCCAAAATTTACATTATCTAAAATTTACATTATACTCAGCCACATTCAGAATACCTCAATCTGAAAGTATGCAGGAGAAGCAATATGAACTACTTAGCATGTGAACGTAATACAAATGGGTACGATTACTTTCTACCAGTCAAAATCATGCTTCTTAAAACCTACTTTCTACTGAAACATGTGCATAAAATAGACAAATATATTATCGATGATGCGACTTACTAACGTCTTATTCACAAATATAAATTTTGAAGGCAGTGTGGAGCAAATTATATATTTGAAGATGATGAATTTTTTCAAATAATGTAATAACTGAAAGTATCATCTGAATTAAATTAATATCATTGATAAATTTATAAATAATTACTAAACTAATATCGTCAGTACTAATATAATCGTCATCACAATTTTTTTTTCTTTTTCATAAAATTGAGTACTTTATATAGTACATATATCAAACTATGTAATGCCTCCAATGAAAATCAACTCATTCTCGTAAGCAAGGTAGACTCATCAATCAAATACTATAATTTGGTAAAATATGAGTGATTTAGTTGCCACAGTCTAAGGATTACAAAGTTATGTACTCTCTATACTCTCTACACTCTCCTACGAGTACAGAGCTTTATGAGCATTTTTATAATAATAGTATGTTTCAGAATAAAGCTGCTCAAAGAAGAAAGTCATCCTAACAAAGAAATGATTGCACAGTCTGGAGCATGAGAATGTCATCCTAATGCCGCAACTCTGAGGCAGTCTTCCTAACCGAATCCCGTAGGTGAGAGGTCGGTGTGCTGTTAAGTAAAAAAGTCATCTTGGAGACTCTAAAATTTTGCGAAATGATTACGTCGAAGAACACATAACTAAATGATATCATGCATTGAAATATTTTTACGTAATATCCATCATCAACTTAGTGTACCCTTCAGCCGACTGACTGATTGTTGAGCTCAAGTTGAATTCCTGAGGTAGAACATCGTATTAGTTAATGATTTTGACAATATCAATGTGTGCTATTATGTGCGTACATATGAAAAATACTCTGGCATAACAAAGAAAGGTGTTGCAAGGGGTGACGAAACATGTTCTACACTATCATTTTGAACTTTGGTTTCTGTAACAACAAAAATATGTTAGTTTGAAGATTAGCAGCAATATTTTAAATACTACAAATTAAGAGGCAAATAGAGAATTACTCTTGGCTTTCTTGGATCTCTCCCAATATCCCTTAAGCCTTGCGTTGGAAACACCCTTTGGATGTTGCTTAATTGGATCCTTCAAGATGTCTTTTTCCTTGTCTGTTGTAGGTGACTTCTTCTTCTTACCTCTCACCGGAAGAGAATTCCCATAGTAAATTGACATCATCATTATAGTTTTTTTAAGGATTGAAGCATATAGTCCTCGACTATTATTACCACGTGCGACACTTATTTGATATGCATATCGATTGCGTGGTTCAAAAATAATCGAAGCATTTCCATCTGTGCCTTCGACATCTCTTAATTTTCTATATGCATTATCGATGTAAATATCCCTCTTTGCTCTAGTAGACCATTGCATGAGCATATACTTATCCAGAATGAGCACTACATCTTCCTGACTAAGAACTCTGATACAATGGGCACAAAGTAATCCCATCATTTTAAATTTCTTACTAGTACAAGTTACATCTAGGGTAGTCCCATCGAAATGGACAGTCCATGTTTTGGATGATTTTTTATTCTCTAAGTTTCTCACCAAATACTCCATGGTCTCACATTCTTGATAGACCTCCAACCAAAAAATTCTTCCTCAAACAAAGTATACTGACTTTTAATATAAATATAACACTTGTTTTAGAATTGGGTTAACAACAAGAATAATCGATGTGCTACATTTGAAGTCTTCGTCATGTTCATTCCGTGCCATGTCTCCATAACCTTCTAACCCCAAATAATAATGAATGAACTTGTTGGTTTAGAGATTTGTGATATCGTTGTTTCATTGACTCACTACGTTACATTGACAAGATGCCCATGTAGAATGAGTCTTTGCTGAATGCAGTGGATCACTTGGATCTAATTTTATAAAGCTCAGACAGCCAAGGATGATCATGCAAATTGCCTTCTTCTAGCATGGCAGACCATGCTTCTTCAAACTCTTCCTCTGAGTCACATTTGCTCATGCATGCATAAAATATCCCTTGTACCCTCTTATTACTATTAAAGCAGTGAACCTTGGAAGGTGCTTTCTTCGAAATATGCCATTGGCACAACCTATGATGAGTATGTAATACAATTTTGATAGCTCATGTGCGATCTTGATCAGTGAATATTATTGTAGGATGTCTGTCACTCATCAACCGAAAAAATATCTAGAATAGCCATGAGAATGACTCAATCGTCTCTTCTGATAAAAAGGCTACTCCAAATAATATATTTTGCTAGTGATGATTCACTCCAACAAGAGGGGCACAAACAAGATTATATTTATTGAGTCGATAACTTGTATCAAAAATTATCACATCACCAAAACAGTCATATTCTATCCTAGACATGTCATTGCTCCAAAAAACTTATTAAACAATCGACTCATCAAACATCCCATGCAAACATCCCGTCCAGCTTGCCTTTCCTTGAGCATGTATTAATGCATTATTACCATTCTAATCCTCGATCTTTTCTCTTTCTGAATAAAATTGAAAGCATCTCTTTTTGTGAATTCAATATTCTCTACACCGCCAACCTCCTAACTTAGATAGCTGAATGCCTTGCTCTAATTCATGTTATCTTCAACACGGAAGCCTTTTCGCTAATGCATCTGTGATATGAGGAGATATAGGTCGTGAGGCTTTATAGAATGATTATGACTTTCTATATGTTTCTTAACCATCCGGTTCGTCAAATCAAAGAGAATCTAATCATGGCGGACAAGCGTCTTGTATCGGTTTTGGAATTTTGCTAAGCCATTTATCGTGATTTCTTAGACCTACTTTTGCACATAAAAAATCTTTTGATTTCAATTTTTTGGAGTTTGGCCAATAACTAGTATGGTCCTTTTGAACACTGAAGCTAATTTGATGTGCGTAGTCATAGTACAGTGCATACGCCTCTGTTTCATTCTGAACAGTGGTGCCAAGGAGTTTCCCCAAATTTGGTTCATTAGACATCACGACTTCGTCATCGCACTGCTCATTGATCGCATTCACCTGCCAAGATAGCTCCACATAAATGTGACATGTAAAATAGCTCCACAAATAAATATATTCCCTCCAAATAGGCCAAAGAAAGGGAAAAAATGAGCTAAATACAGTATAGATGCAAAATTATCCAAATATCCCCTCAAATGTAATGTAATAAACATAATCTGAACAACCAGGCTAAAATAATTGAAAAAATGTCCACAAAATTATCTGTACTCTCAAGAGAGTATAGAGAGTACAGATGTAAAATAACACTAAAAAATCAATCAAATAGCCTCCAAACAAGTAAAGAAATCATCATAAAAATATAAACAATATTATATCAAGTTACCCATGAGTTGAGAAGAGTATTGAGAGTACAGTCTGAGAGGAGTCTGGAGGGGACTTCTTGCTCGATAAGTCTTCTTTTGCTTTGTATTTTTACCTTCAAGATGCTCTTTAAGGGCTTCCTCACTGGAAGTGCTAACCTCACAGATAGCACATTCCCTTTATGCCATAAGACCTCCCCTCTGTTTGGCATCCCTATTATCACTGCAACTTCATCGGGGGTGATGCTCTTTAAGGCTTCTTTTGCTTTTTGTAAGGCTTCTTTTGCTTTGTATTTTTTACCTTCAAGATGCTCTTTAAGGACTTCCTCACCGGAAGTGCTGACCTCATAGATAGCACATTATCTCTATTTTATAAGACCTTCTCCCTTCTATTTGGCATCCCTACAATTACTGCAACTTTATCGGGGGTGAAAGGAATGCACTGCCTACCCAGAAAGAAAGCTTGCTTCTCTATGTCCCAACAAGACAAGATTGAGGTCATGGCTATTGAGTCTTGCTGAATTTCATGGAGTCTAATGAATTGATGCAGATGAAGCCTCTGCAAAACGTCAATGACTTCATTACTAAAGAGTCAGCGGAATGTCTGAATGAGTACAAAAATTCTAAAACCATCCAAACAGATGCCAAATTGCTTCCAAGAATGTACTCTTAACAAACCAGAAAGCGGACAACATGACTAAAATCATATGTACTCTCGAGAGTACAAAGAGTATGATCGAAAATACTAACAAATCAACCAAAGCGACCCAAATTATGCCTAATGAACATATTTCCTCCAAGCACAAAAGCAGACAAAAAATGGCCAAAATACTCTGTACTCTCAGGAGAGTACAGAGAGTATAGAGAGTACAGAGAGAACATAGAGTACAGATGTAATGAAAATAATCTCAACAACCAGTTTGAAGAAACTAGAGAAAATGACCAAAAATCATTTGTACTCTACAGATGCAAAATAACACTAAAAAAATAATCAAACAGCCTCCAAATTATTTCTCATAGATTGTAATGAATATATTCCCTCCAAACAGGTCACAGAAAGTGAAAAAAATAACCCAAAATGATCTGTACTCTTAGGAGTACAGTCTGAGAGTACAGTCTGAGAAATCCTAAACCATCCAAACATCTCACAAAATTACTTCCACTGTATGCAATAAACATAATCTGAACAACCAGACCAATGAAACTGGAAAAAATGACAAAAAATTGTATACTCAAGAGAGTACAGTCTGATCAAATAACTAAAAAAACCACCAAATAGCCTCCAAATTGTTCGTGATGGATTGTAATAAATATATTTCCTCCAAACATGCCACACAAAGTGGAAAAAATTGCCCAAAATACTCATACTTGAGAGAATGAGAGTATAGAGAATACAGATAAATCTCCATAAAGATTAACCAAACAACCACAAAATTGCTTCTAATAGAATGTAATGATCATATTCTCTCCATCCAGGCAAAATAAATCACAAAAATATTCAGAAAATCATCACATTACTCTCATGAGATGCCGATCTGAATCTGAAATTCTTCAAAATAAGCAAAGTCCTTTTGCAAAGAACTCAACGATGTAAGAAATATACACTAAATAAAAGAATTTCAAGAAATAACACTAACAAGTAAAAAAATTGTAATATCTGACGGTTGAGAGAAAAATTCGATGAATTTTTATTTAATACATCCTCAGTTATTTCCTCAAGGCTTTCGTTCTCCATCTTCATGGTTTTTTCGTAAAAAGGAAATGAGAAAATCTCTTTCTATCTCTCAGCTCGGTTTGCAAGAAAAAAATACACCCCTAAACTCTAAATCTAGACACATATTTATTTTAAATTCTCTCATTCCGATGCTTCTTTCTCCCATTTGTTTGAGCAGAGGGTGAGGTTAAGATAAGCGCGTGGTGCCGTTCGTCCATCTACGCCGTTAAGCTAAAACGGAAAAAAAACATATTGTTGGGGTTGGAGTCAAATGCAGTAAAGTATATGTGAACTGGATGTAATATTTTCTCGACCAAAAGAGAGTGAGGGAGGGAGAGTTTTTTTTTTTTTCAAAAACTAGCCCGCCTCCTCTTTTTACTTTTCTGACTCATTAAAATATAAAATCCATTCACCTGTTTGGGGCGTGGGTGCTGGTGGCTTGCCATTGGTTGGAAGTTGGAAGGGCGGTGGAAA